>JBBPNI010000434.1:0-23136 GCA_038091135.1 Leccinum fibrillosum | reverse complement strand
TTTTTTTTTGGACGAGCGAAATAATTATGCAGCAACTGGCTAGCCTAGTCCTACACAATACGCTAAGGCAACAGTCGAGACTGTTGGTCCGAGGAAATGCTCTTACGCACTCCCCGTGGTGTACGGGGGTGTGGGACTCTAAGCTGTAGTCGCCCGGGGTCAGTCCGGGGTTCGTGGCAGCATGATACCCACTAAAACCTCTGGGCTCGTAGCCCAATGTGGTGGGATGGCGTCGTTCTTCGTTAGGACGGGGTTCCATGTATGGAATAACCGGGTTGGTGCTAGGGGTCGGTGTGGGAGACGTGCTAGGGACCGGTCAATATTCAGGCGATGGTTGATTTTGGATAGCCATCGGGAGCTTATTGTGGCGGGGGTGAGGGGGTGTTCTCCTATGACTCGTTCACAACGGATTGCCCATATTAGGTGTGCGGCTTCGGATATCAGGATGCGGAGTAGGCGTGCTTTGCCTCTCGCTGTGGGGGACGGGGTTAGACGGTCTATGGGGGTGGGCGGTTTGATAGCACCACAACCCATAACTGTACCCAGTGTGATGTGGGGCCATTCGCCGTGCGACGGGGGCCAGAGGGCGCTCGTTAGGCCCCAGATGGTGACACGTTCGGGACTTTGGCAGCGGAGGAGGATGTGTTCCAGGCTGTCCACTGTGTTATCGCCGCAGAGGGAGCAGTAGGCTCGGGTTTGGTGGGCAGGTATGTGGGTCCAGAAGTCGCCAACCCGGAGTGACCCATGTATGGCGCGGTATAGGAAGGACTGGATTGGGCGTCGAATGTCGGGGTGTCTGGTGCTGCTCCATATTGTGGCATCCAGTTCCAGGTTGTCGGATATGTCGTGGATGGCTTGTCTCGAGGTGTTAAGGTTGCGTTGGGCAGTGCGGGTGAGCGGCGTGGGTTTGCCGGCAGAGATCGCAAGGTATGCCAGGCGTTGGGTTAGGGTGGTCAGTTTGAGTCCTGGTAGGTTAAAGTCTAGTGGGACATGGAGGTCGATTGGGCCCAAGTAAAGGGTGCTCTTGCGAGACCCACCACCGTTAGGTGTCTCGTGGAAACAACATGAGCTAGCAGTCCTCTCGAGGACTTTGCTAACCGGCAGGGGATTTTGTCCTCTCAGGCCATAACATAGGGACTATCTATGTATGCCATGGCTCACTCTGTGACTCGAAGAACCAATTCGGACAGAGCTTCCCATTCCCTTACTGGTGCTTCGTTTGTAGACCATACAGCACTACGTACGGATCCGCAATCCAGTAAGAGTCCACTGCCTCGCCGGTGACTGCCGACTAACCACCTCCATGCTAAGCAAGAAGGCCGGGGGTGTCCTGCGACCATGTTGATCTCGGATGGTTTTTAGAACCCAATTCCCCCCTGTTACAAATGCCTATGTCCTCCAGGGACACCCTTTTACGGGACTTGGCGCAAGGTGGTGTAGCACCTTGCGAGTGGCGGGTGGGCCACCCCTTCGTCCGAGTGGAGGCTAATGCTCCTGCATACCTCCTTTACTAAGGGAGGGCTCAGCGGGTTTAACGTCTAGCTCTCTGACCACCAACACACGCTGTGAAACAGCTGTGAAAGCTGGACAGCCATGTGGTATGCACAGCTATAAAAAAAACGGGCCAAGTGACAAGCACAACGATTGAGAGAATACTCACCCGCCATAGTTTACTGTCATTTCTGACACGGCAGAGCGCGACTAGTGTCACTGCGAACCCCTTTCGAGGACTCCCTTCCGTAGTAGTTTAGAGTCGGCTGAGCGCGTCACCAACAAGCGCGTCCAAGCGACGCTTTAACCTCCTTTGCTAAGGGAGGACTTGGTGAGATTTGCTGGGCAAGTCACCAGCGAGCGTGTCCAAACGATACTTCAACCTCCTTTGCTAGGGAAGGACTCGGCGGGATGCCGGGGCAGACTTTGACGAGCGTGTCCAGTGACACCTTCACCTCCTTTGCTAAGGGAAGACTTTCCAAGCAGCAGGGCGGACTGTCTTGACCACCAAATGCGAGTGCGCGAGTCGCTGGCGACACACTGTGCGTTGCATTTGAATGGCCCTCCTCTCGTGTCGCAGACTGAACCGTGGGAAAAACACGAACAGGTGGTGGTACGAGTTCAAGGAGCGCCGATGTCACTTTGGTGTCGCCGTATCGCCATCTTGCAAATCGACGTCCAGCAAGATCGGCTGTATCTATTTTCTCTTTCACAGGACTGTGGACACACCCGGTGACGAATCACAACTCTCGACATGTCGCCGGCACCAGGAGGGAAACCAACATGTTGATCATACAGAGTGCGTATACTCTCAGCGAAAAAAAAAAAAAAACATACTCTGCGATGATGTTTTCATCGTAGAAGCCAAGATGTAGCTGCCTATACTCTACGAAAAAAAGATTGTGCGACGAGATAGTGGCACAACGCATTAGCTGCTTCAAGCAGTATATTTTTTCAGATTACATCTTGAGATGATTGACAACATAATCAGCCCAAGAACTTCATAGCATCCTCATTCTCGCGCTCGAACGGACGGGAAATGGCAGCCTAGGACATTCAAGATCCTTGTGTGGCCAGGAAGAATGTTTCATTTTGCAGGCATGATAGAGACGTCGCCAACTCTCCTCCGCCCGATCGCTGACGAAACTCAAGCTGCACAACCGGAAATACCATCATAAAGACGTCATACAAGTACAGTAGTCGCCGATAACACAAGAATCACAAGGCAGGCAGAAAACAGAGGTGCGCGCTCAAGCACCAATATGTACGTAGAGTATGCGCTGATCAAGCGGTACATCGACCAACGTGTTCATCGTCTTGTTGAGTGCGAACGCCGCACGGGTATGATCCAATGATCCAGAATCGCCCACTATATGCCTGTAAAACATGGAGGTGATTTTGTTCGTCTGCCCATCGTCCACGGCCCACATCGTCCCAATCACAGACCAGAACCCTGCAAACTGCATCGCCGACGCGAGATGGATCACCTCGTCCGGACTCTCCTCATCTCCCACCGTCGTATGACACGCAGAAAGGTACGCAAACTCTGGGTTCTCCAACTCGCATCCGATGATGTGTTCGACCGTAAATCGACCGTCATAGAGCGCAAAGGCGGACTCAAACGGCTTTTTTCGGTTCGGAAGACCGTGACATGCAAAGTGAACATACTCGTTCTTCCTCAGCTCCTCCGAAACCCGAGATACACAGGATTCCGGTCCTGCAAGACATGTGAACGTAACAAGACCTTGCATACGCTGATTGACGATGGCCAGTTCACTGCCGACGGAGAAAAGCTCGATCTCCCCGTCGGCATTGGCCTGACCAACGGCGAGAAATCGTTTGCCTTTCATCGAAGACTTCGTCGATGGGTCATTCCGTCGAGCACGAATGAGAGCAGTGAGGGAGGGAGTGTAGGATGAGATGTAGAGATTGGAGAGATTCCGCTGGCCCGTCCGGTACGGTCCGGCAGCGTGCAATGGGAGATGGGAGAACTCAGCAGTGGGACACCACCAAATGCGCGAGTGAACGGGAAGTGCAGTCAAGAGGAAATCGGCAATCGGAGAGACAACCTCGTCCCAGAGCTGGCGCAGGAAGTGGCCGAGATCCCTCTTGACGTCCATCGTGTTTGCACGCAAAGTCAATAGCTGGAGCTCCGATAGCAGGTCCTGAACACGAGATTGTGTGATTCGCAGTGGGATGTGAGTCGGGTTCTTGTTGAAGACGACAACGAGTGCATCACACGAATACTCGCTCGCATTCACAATAATGATAGGACCACCGCTCGCGGCGCGCTGTAGATCCGAGAAATGGGAGGGGAGAAGGAAATGGGCAAGGCCCGGTAACTCGCGGATCTTGGTAATGACCGCCTGTAGATTAGTATTGACACCGCATAGTCGATCGTGCTGATCTGGACCATGTGAGATGATGACATTTTGGATATGTGATGTCAGTCGAGTGAACTCGTCCGCGAGGCTCTTTCCTGCTGGACCTGATGCGACAACATCTTCGAGCGGGGAACGGAGGCGACTGATCTGGTTCCAAAACACACCGCGTCCCTGCTCCAAAAGTTCGACTGATTTCTTCGGAGACTGGTTGCGAAGACACGCTGAAAATGCATCGACTGCGAGCGAAGAGGTCAGGGTCTTGAAGATGTGGAGATGTTGGGGAAGGGATGGTAAACTGGCGAGATGTTGAATAAGTAACCGAAGCGATGTCTCGTACGCGAGAAGGGTCGTAGAGTGGGAGAAATGTTCAGCAGTTTGCACCCATCTCCTCGCAGCAAACAGATCAGATGATGAGACTATAGGCTGAGGAACATGTGCCAACTGGGCGTAGAGGATGAATAGATCCTCCCTGTCCTTTGGCTCGCCCCATTGCGTAAAGCGGATACGAAGACAGCGCGCAAGTCGGTCTAATGACCATGATCTATCAGGATGACCAAATGGGCAAAGGTCGAGTGCTTGTCGCTGGAGGACAATAGCCTCGTCGAGGTCTGTCAGATCCCCAAGCAAATTGTATCGATCAGCAAGATAGATTGCAACGTTGTGCAAAGACCTTGAACGAGCAGGGTGCCCAGGTGGACAAAGGTCGAGCGCTTGTTGCCCGAGAAAGATGGCCTCATTGAGGTCCGCCACCTCCCGGAGCCGATCGTACCGATTGGACAGGTAGATTGCAACGTTGTTCAACGACATTGAACGATGTGGGTGCCCCGGAGGGCGAAGGTGAAGCGCCTGTCGCCCAAGGACGATGGCCTTGTCAAGATCTACCAGTTCCCTGAGCTTATCATACCGAATGGAAAGATAACTTGCGACGTTGTTTAACGACATTGAACGATGTGGATGCCCTGGCGGGCGAAGTTTGAGCGCTTGTTGCCCGAGCACGATCGCTCGGCTGAGGTCCGTCATCTCCCCGAGGTGATTGAACCTGTCTGAGAGACAATTTGCAACGATATTGAGAGAGGTTGGTCGGTCAGGGTGCCCTGTCGGGCGAAGTTTGAGGGCCTGTCGTCCTAGGACGATGGCTTCATTAAGGTCTGCCATCTCCCCCAGCTGATTGAACCGATTGAAGAGAAAGATGGCAAGGTCGGTCAAAGACGCTGAACGATCTGGGTGCGCTGGTGGGTGAAGATCGAGCGCTTGGCGCTCAAGAACAATGGCCTCATTAAGGTCCGCTACGTCCCCGAGTCGATTGAATCTATTGCAGAGACAATTTGCATTGATGCTCAGAGATCTCGACCAAACTTCATGTCCTGGTGGTTGACGTTGAGAACTAAGTGCTTGTTGCCCGAGGGATATGGCCCCATTGAGATCTGCCATTTCTCCCAACTGCCTGTACCGATCCAAAAGACCGCTTGCGACGTCATTCAAAGATGTTGACCGAAGCCCTTCTGGGAGAAGGTATAGAGCTTCCTTGGAAACGGCAATTGCTTCTTCGATATCCGCAATCTCCCCCAGGTGGTTGTAACGACAGCGGAGATGAAGAGCAAGCAGTGTCAGCGAGTCCCATCGCATGGGGTGACCAGATGTGCAAATATTTAGTGCTTGGCGATCAAGGACAATCGCTTCGTCGATGTGGGCAGTCTTTCCCTGCTGAAACTTGGCGAAAACGGACTCTGCCCTTGAGAGTAACTGTTCGACTGGTGGCACATTATTTCACCGTTGACCGCGAAGAATAGAGGGAGGGAAATACCTTCTGAGTCCATGTGGTGTCCAGATTTTTGGTGAGCGCTGGTGAATGCTGTAGATGTACGTGCATGAAAAGGTAGCGTGACAGTATGGCACTCTTTCGCCGGCCAAATTGTCACATTAACACAGGGGCCTGATATCCAGGGTTATTTTGGGGTTGTTTGCATTCTGATGTTGTTCTGATGATTTGAATTACTCCAATGATTCTCTGCACGGAACTGGAAGCCTATCAACGGCCCGCAACCCGAGAGTCAGTTGAGTGTGAGCGGCGAGCACTGGTTCAAAGATTTCAAGATCTGACCTTCGATTCGAATACTTGGACATGAAGGTCAGCATGAAGTTTGCCTTGCCAATTCAAAGAACAGTTGTACCTGGTTACCAGCCACAATCATATATCGTACTCAGTGGCGGGAGGGCGCTCTGACTAAAATATTATCGTAGCGGCGCCCGGGAGCGCCAGTCCCTGACTCCGGAGACGCATTGTTATATTCGCAATGGCCCGGTGTATAATGGCCTGAACAATATCGCCTCCCCCCAATAGACTTACCTCGTAAACAATATCAGAATAAAACAGCCAAGAGGGCAGTTCATCCATAATTCGAGGAACACACTTTGCAGCGTTCCAATCGGATGACTCCCGTGAAGTGTGTACCTCGTGGAAAAGTCGACAATGAATGTAGTCGGCTGATAAGCATTGCACATTTTTTGGAAAGGGACACGTGAAGCGGCGCAAAATAAATTTCCGGTGAAATCTCTTTAAATGCGACAGAACCAATCCAAGGGGTTTCGCACTGAGTGCAGTGCGGATGATGATTTTTCAATGCCTTCACTAGCCAATTACAGAAGGCTTGGGGTGGAGCAAACACATTCAGGTGTTCGGAAGGATGATATATATCATCATGATAAAAACAGGATAATCGATGTGTTATGAGGTGGATACGTGGAATGTAAGCCTTGTCGATGAAACGAGGTGCGTGACACGGCAGCCTGTGTATGAACCTGTTCTACAAGTCAACTTCAGAGAAATGAAGAAATGAGAACATACTCATTTACTAAGAACTGACCGCGAGAGCCTGTAAAACGAAGAGGAGGAATAAAGCTGAAGTAATCAATCGACAAAATTATATATTTATTCGCACGGTGCCGTTTGCAGGAAATTGGGGGAGACGTTTGTGTCGGACAAAACCCTCCTCTTAGGGTGCAGGAGCGCTGAGCCACCGGGCCATTGAATGTTTGAGTGTTTGAATGATCATTCTTGAAAACGACCACTGCCTCCCTAACGACGACTTTTCTCTTCAATCACGCCTCATCTGAGGCACATTCTAAAGCTACACGAAGTTGAATGATATCAATTCGTTGAGATAGAAGATACGGTGTGTCATTCAAGTGACATACATGTTTATGTTTCCCCACATTGATTGTTCGTATATTACAAGATACTCGTCTCTCGCCTAACTGAAAAAGTCTAGTGACTCTAGTCCAATACCGTGACTTATAAAAGATCTGCTTTGGGTTCGAGGCCAAGGTTGTAGATTCTGTTCGCGTTATGGAAGAGGGCATTCTCCACGATCTCGATTGCTTGCTTCTCCGTAAGTTCTTCTCGGTTTACAGAATCGGAAAGAACCTGTGGGGACCAGTTATCCTGGAGAGCAGACTTGGTAGGATAACAATCAAACCTCGTAGAGTACCTGGCGCGCTTGAACGGTTGCCAAATAGTACGTCTCTGGCCACCAGTGTCCGTCAGCTAAAAGGAACCGTGCGTGAGCGATCGCCTCCAAAACGATATGTACAACCTGTCGTACTTGACCACAAGATCTTGTTCGTCGGTGCGAGCTCTAGCACTTGTCGTACGGCTGCCCGTTGTCCATCGCCTGACAAGAACGGGAATATTTCTCCGAAGTCCAGATATACGTTATTGTACACTGCCGCCAAGTACCCAGCGTCACGCGTGTACGGGTAACTCGAGTGGAGGATAACAATCGGCGTGTTGGGATAAGCTTTGATGACGGGTTGCATATGTGCAGGCGAGGACTTGGTCAATTGAATGTCATTGTCCCCGAGGCCTGCTCACAGGTGAGTTCCCTGTTCCATAACAGATGCCGTCCTCACCTGTGTGAAACTGTACTTTGGAGTTGTGAGTTGCATTGGGATAAGGTGCTGGTTTACGATACCTACCTGGCTTTTGAAATTGGCCGGCAATCTGAAGTACGATGCGAACGAGAAGATCGTTGAGTATCTTTTGTTGTAAGCGGAGGCTCCCAGTTTCCTCGTATTGCAACAACAAATCCATGACGGCTTTCTCGGTTTCCACGAAGGACGCTGAAGCTGAGGGTGCGATATCGAGTCCAGTTCTGTAACGAAACATCTTGATTCTGACACGGTGTCATGTTAGAACAGCCATACCTGTAGCAAATCACAGACTTGAAGCCAACGACATGCTCGTCCTGGGCATAAGCAAGGATAGTGGCTTTGAACTTGGTTTTCAAGTCTTCCAAGATGCCAACGGCGGAGACAGTGGATGTCAATGGAGAGTAGTTTGCTATTACTCCTCGAAGGATGTGCTTGGGTACGAGTTGATCAAAAGATAGGGGCTGTAAACAGAAAGGAGAACGTTACCTCGGCTTCGGCCTCGATACGCACGATTCTCTTGGAAGGACTGGCTGTGAAGCGGTCGTGCCATTTGTAGGATTCGGAGAGTTCTGCAACGCCGCCTAAACCATTATCGAGCAGGATGCATTGGATGCCGGTTGGCTTGAAACACAGGTGGCAGAGGTCGACATAATCCATGTCTTCGCGCTTGTCCTTGAGCTTGTCCCAAGTGGACTCTCGATCCTTCAAGCCAAAAAGCTTAGAAAGTTGCGCGGTCGCACGATAACTGGCCAAGGTGTAGCAGGCGTCGTGGGTCAGAGCGTCGCCGCTGGCCTCTGAGATGATGCCTTCCAAGGGAAAGGCAATGCGGTTCCTTTCAGCGAGGAGGGGGTGAGCGTGGTTGTCGATGGCGGGATAGGTGAGGGCGGCGTTGGCGAGTTCGGGATAGTAGACGGGACCCATGATAGAGATGGAGAAAGAGGGGTTATTAGTAGTGGCTGATGTCATTCCTCGGAGTTGCGTCTTATCGGTCGGATCACCAAGTTGAATTCAGGCTATAAAATGCCAGTGAAAATTGCAGAGCTCGAGCAGGCCATCCGAGATGCGTTTCCTGTCTCCCATCTCGAGATCGAGGACCAGTCCAGTGGATGTGGCGAGAGCTACTCTGTCCTTCTCGTCAGCGAAGTGGGTACCCGAAGTTCTGTTTCATGATCGATCAACGAGTGAGGAATCATCCACAGGCGTTCGAGAAAAAGACAACGCTCGCTAGGCATAGACTAAGTGGGCAGACATTGTCCGCAAAGAATTCTTTTGACAGTCATTTGCAGTCAACGAGGCGTTGAAGGCGCAAATCTCGGAAATGCACGCATTTTCACAGGTGAGACATTTGTTGGTCTTGTCGAATCGACTGGACGCTCCTTTACCACCAGAAAACGTTTACTCCAAAGCAATACGAGGCGTACTTGGCAAAGGACTAAGTGGTGTGAGAAGGTGTTGTGTTAAGCGAGGCTTGTGGTGCTGAGTGGCGTGTACAATCCCTTTGCATTGTTCTCCACCACGATGCGATCGATGCTGTCCAACTTTTGTTTCCGCTTGGACCACGTTCGCCACCACTCCACTTTGAAGGTCAAAGCGTCTTCCATCTCCTGACCAAACGCTGTCTACAATGTGGTATACTCAGCGATATATAAAGCTCGGGCCATCTTGTTCAGAGACCTCCCAACATCAACTCTCTTGCCTACTCCGAGTCCAACATGTCTGACGCAGCTCTCTCGCAACAAGTCCACGACTTGGACTATGAATGGGACCACATTCTTCACCAAATGGAACATGACTGGCCAATCCGCGAGAAAGTCTCGATGGCCTTGAAAGAAGCCACTGCTGCATTTGCAGCCCAGTTCACGCAACCCGACGCATACAAATACATCGAGGCCTGTAACCGGTTCACAGAGTTTCTCGACTCAGAAATCCCTATGGACGATTCCGAACAGAGATTGGTTTTACAGATCCTTCAGGTATGCACATTTGTGTCGTCGAGAGCTCGAGTCTGATGATGAGTCTCCTCCAGATTGCGTGTGCCATGCACGAAATCGCGGTCAATAACCCCATGCTGACAGCAACGGAGCTCTCGTCCCACCAGTTGGCCAGTACATCACTGGTCGCTCTCTGTAAGAGCGCTGTTAAGAGTGGATTCACAATCCCTGAGCTTCGGTGTACGTCCTTTTCCTATGATCTTGCACGTCGCGCCTCATTTCCTGACGATCGAGCCGAACAGGCGAGGCGTTCGACCTTTCTCACCGAGTGTACCAAGCATTCTCCCGAGCGACTGATGTTCTTGACCTCTGCAAATACTTTGAAGTTACAAACATGCCTGATAACTGCTTTTTTTGTGGCGCAAGTGAAACGGACACAGCATCGTCGCCTGTGTCTTTCAGCCCGGGATTCTTCACTTCGAGATCATCCGTGCATGATGTCAACGACGTTGACCAGTCTCCACTATCGGCGATGGTCAACGGGAAGGCGCTCGCGACGCTCAAGGAGGAGCCGAAGGTTGCACCGCTGGAGCGTGCCCATACGATGCCCCCCTGACACAAACGGCGCCTAGCTCTCATTCCTCTCGGACCACCTGGGCTTCATCAAAGGTGCATTCTCGGCGTGGGCCTGGTCTTAGTGCGTTGCCGGAGGAGTAGCTTCCTTCTGCCTTATCATTTTCTTAATACTTGCCTGACCTCTTCACATATATATGCTCTATTATTATGGTCGATAATGTTCCATACTATCACTGAGTTGGCCGGTTTCTGAAAGCTACAATTATCCCTCTAACAACAATTTTTTCCCTTCAGTTAAACTTCATGTAGAGTACATTAATATTCTCAGGTGGTACGGAATTGAACGGCGCCAATCCATGCAGTATTTGTAGAGATGGACAAAAAACAGACAACGAGCAGAATCGATGGACATGCCGAGTACCGCCGAAGCGGAGTATGGACTTCATTCGCTCGAGTCTCGCGAACGGAGCTTCAAATTGTGCAGGGCCCAAGTTTGGAATTCGAGCATGTCTTATTTTCTACTAGCACCTTGACGCCATTCCTTGGTGACAGTACGCCAGCACAATGCCCGTAGCAGTCTACGGGGCACAAACGATTTGCAGAGTCGTCCAAGCCGGCCAAGACCAGCCCAACAACCTGCCTTACAGCCAGCACTACATGACTAGGTCAACGTTCCAAAACCCATTACTCGCAGCGTACAGCTAGACCCATACCTGCAGCACCGCTGTAATATTTCCCATCTGATCTCCTTTGACATCGCGCTAAGCCCTAGCGGTCACGTACAACTCGCGAGACTCGGCCGCGACGCTGCCTACTTTGCACGATCGGCGACGTATCCTCCGGTGATGCAAATGCGGATCGAATGCGTCACGGACGATCCATACACTCCGCGACCCCGCTAGACCAAGCAACGTGACCGGACCGGAGGATGGGCTGCGGCGGATCGACTACATCGGCTCGGAAAAGGCGATCTTCCGCGCTTTGGAACAAGCTTGCGCGATGGTGGATAACACGTGGCTCGTGTATCTGGGCAGTGAAAGGAGCAAGGCGTCTTATTTTGACGAAGATCCGGGGGACAAGGTGTAGACTTGGTCGAATTTGTTTATTCATTGTCGTTGCGTTCCAGTCGCTCGTCCAGCGTTACAGTGTCGTAGGCGGCGCATGGTCGAATTATGTATATATTGTCTACTGACAGGATCTCTGCCAGACTTGGCTACATCTTGCGTAGCGGAATGGTCGCGTTGCGTCGCTGTGATACGAGCAGATACATACCAATCGACCTACGAAGATCTCCTGGAAGATCTCCATCTACGCGTCAACGTCCTCGCAGCTGCAGGGACTCGGAAAGGCATGCCGCGGCGTTGGAGTAAAGGTAGTTTGGGAAGTTGTACTATCGTGGCCGTCTGAACATCCGAGCGTCACCCACCATTATAGACAAGTGAACATCGAATGGGACGTTTTCATTCTTCTTGAATGGCGTCCAGTCTACAGTGGCCCAAACTGGCCTCATGGTAAGCCTCGAGGCTACAACGCCGCAAGGAACACGTAATCGTTTCTCTTTGACCCTGTACTCCCATTATCTTGCTAGCACCGTCGGCGTCTGAGTTCCGTGATCAATGGATTCCGCAGAAGAAGGTAAGTCCCTTGTTATTAGAGATTACCCGGGCCTGCAATGACTCTTTGTTGACTCCAAGATCACTCGAAAATAGCTGAAATTGATTGTGGTCAAGCAGTATACTCTACATTCTTCGCTGCCGATGGCAAGCACGTATTGAGCGGCGGTAACGACCAGATGATTCGACGATGGCAGGCAGATGACGGACGTGGGGTTGGCACAGCAATTCGAGCAGGGGCTGCAATCTATGCAGCCGCGCTGTCGATGGATAGCAAATGGCTGGTGTGCGGGTTGAACTCACAGCCGTATGTCAGGGTGTGGAATGCGGAAACTGACACAAAAGTTCTGGACATCGCGGATCACACAGGCCCAGTGTGGTCAGTTGATATTTCTTGCGACTCGACGACATTTGCTACGGGTGGGTCAGACAGATGTGCATTTATCTGGAGCACTTCTACAGGCAGACAACTCGTGGGCCCACTGAAGCACGACTCCAGAGTAGTTGCAGTCCGGTTCTCTCCGGACGCCCGCCGTCTCGCCACTGCGACCGGAAAGTCAATCAGAATCTTCAACAACGACGACGGCCAACAGTTGCTCGACATCTTGTGCCCATTCGAGCAGATCATATCCTCACCACTGGCCTGGTCAGCCGATGCTCGTCAAATTTTTGCTGCCTCTCAGCCGTCCAACGAAGCCAAGTGTTTTGACACATCCTCAGGGTCCTTGCTCGGTCAATGGTCTCTCCCTTCCAGTAGCTATTCCCTGCGTCTCTCTTGTATCGCAGCTTCGTCCAACCAAAGGTTTATCGCCGTTACAAGAAACACTTCGCTATCTTTCCATGATGCCTCGACATACAGGCAGATTGGTCCTATAATCAATCACGCCAGTGATGTCTACATCATGACGCTCTCCCCTGATAACGCCTACACTGTGACCGGCGAAACAAACGGGAAAGTCACAGTGAGGAGTCTTCGTGATATCCTTCCGGATTCATATCTTACCAGAGATGTAAGCGTTTCTACTGCTGAACCTTGACGAATCTCACAGCGTGTAATATCGTATCGTTTCATCAGCGTCGTGAGTATATTAATTGATGTCGATTTTCGTCACTGATGCTCTGTTTGTATCAGAATTTCCACTCATGCAAATCAGTGAAGAGACACTTGAAGCTTGGACTCAGGGCGACTTGACTCGCACGGAAAGGATCTTGACGGAAGAGATCCTAGATGTTGTTCAAAATCCTTCTCGTCATTCACAATACCTCGCTCACCGGTCCCTCGTACGGTCCCGTCTGAAGCAATACAACTTGGCTTTAGATGATGCGAGAAAGGTAACTTTTCGATTGTCTTTGTTTTCGTCACGCGTTAAGTAACTCTCGCACACAAGTCTGTCGAGGTTCAGCGGTCCACAATCGGTCAGATTGCAATCACAATAGCCCGCGCAGCCAATGGCGACCACGACGCTGCCATGCGTGTATTTGACCTCGTGTTCACTAATGGCTCCTTATCCGAAAGCAACTTTGTTTTGCTAATCAAGGCAGGTGCCTACTGTTCTCGTCGCTATTTGCATTAACACTTGGCTTCATGCAGGCCATCGTCCTGTTTCAGTGTGGACGATACGATGAAGCTATTTCGCGAGTCGAAGACTTGATCGATGCTATGGATGACAAGACTATATATATCACAGTCCGGGTATGTAAATTCCAGGAATACTGACCAGCATGAAATGATGAACGCTGTGGTCGTATTCAGGCCCGAATGTACATCATGCTCACAGACATGTCATTTGAGGAAGGAGACCATGAGCGGGCTGCGGATTGGCTGAGGCGCGTAGGGGAACCTGTCGTCCCTCAAGATTGTCTTGAACTGGTTGCAATCTCACTTGTAAGCTACTTACTCTCACTCCATCTTCAACCTGACCCACAGTATTCAATAGATTTTTGGATGGAACTTCGATGACCTTGGTATCGAAATCAAGCAGTACCTTCAGCAATGCATGAACATGTTAGAAGACATTGGCGACGTAGCGATGCGGTCTAAGAATGCAGAAGAGGCCATTTCACGCTACTCTGCTGCATTGTCTTTGAATCCTTCGAATCCCGCGGGTCTCCTGGTCAAACGAAGCAAAGTTCGCGCAACAATACTTTTGTGGGAGGATGCACTGAAGGATGCTGATGACGTATGACTTTTCTATCTTTCTTATGTTACAACACTGAGTTCGACCACTCAGGCAATCGAGGCAGACCCCCAAGGTCCCTGGGGATACGAAAGAAGGCATGCCGCGCTGCATGCTTTGGAGCGCTATGATGATGCGGTTGATACAATGAAACAAATGATTGCTCTCGAGCGTCACTGCGGAGATGCAGCATTGTGTCAATTGTTTGAGGAGCTGATGGCTCGTTCGGGCGAGGCAACAGTGCTTGCCTGGACGGGACAGTCTTCATCATACAACAGCTGTATTCCAGTCTCCCTTGCCTTTCGTCCTCAAATCCCCCAAGGTTCGCTCTCCATTGAAGATCCCGAATTGGATGGGCGCATCTCGGAATTAAAAAGTTCGATGTCTCAGTCAGAGGCGATGCTTGTCTATGACCGAGTCGTGCGCCTGCCATTCGCGCGATTTGCCCATCGGAAACTATACCTCCCATGTATCTTGTTCCCGGTCAAGAAGCTCGTTGAGAAACTTGATGCCGAGATCGGTGAAGGAAAGTGCTTCGGTGCTCGGGTGTCGGGGATCGGCCAGGTAGAATTTCGGACATCGGACACGCTGTCGTTGGCAGAGCCGCGCAAGCTCGTTTTCGCCCATCCCTGGATCCACGACCTCCGTGGTCAACTAGACGAGGTCGGTTGGGGAAGCGCATCGGATAGCGGCGATGAGTCGGAGTCGTGGTCTGGTTCAGAGGCCGAAGCAAATTCTCAGTCTCGAGCTGCACCCACTGCGGCCGCTCCCCCCTTGTATGACGGACCCGTTGCCACGATGGATGACTATACTCGCGCGTTGCAGCTCATCGTCCGTCTGCAACAGCCATTCCATGCTCTTTTGCTAGAGCAACAATCGCATGGTTCAGAGTACAAGCGGGTCGCTGCTGAGCACGAGATCGTCTTGCCAGGGCTTGAACGTCGCATCAGCTCTGCCAAGGACATCCGCATCGGGACCGTAGAAATATGGTAATTGCAGCAGCGCGGGTGACATATGCTCACAATCCATTGTCCTCACTGACCGTCTTGTTCTCGCATGTACATCTTTCATGGTAGTTTTTGCTGTCAGCCCAACCTTGAAGTCATTTCATGTCTGGTCACACCCATTTGACTGTGACAAGAGATGTTAACCTTACAGGTGAAGAAGATGAAAAAAAAACAGTCAACGACTCGGACTCTCGGAGGCTGGAGCAGAATCGATGGTCATGCCGAGTACTGCCGAAGCGGAGTATGGACTTCAGCATCCGGGGGCCTTCGCTCGAGTCTCGCGAGCGGAGCTTCAAATTGTGCAAGGTGACAACGTGTTAGTACTGCCTGTGACACGGCCAACTGGCTCTTGATGGAGTCACAGTGATAGTAAGTATAGATGGAAGCACATGATGTTCGGGAATAGCCTAATGATAACATGAGATTCTGCCATGCATTCCTGTTTCTGACCCGAACACCTCCCGTGACGGTTTGAGTCTTGGACACCCAGATCTTCCTCGGCTGTCATATCGAGTCGAAATGTTCAAACCTCCATATCCTCCCTATGATCCGCAGGACAAGTCTAGGTGAGCTCCAGATCACTCGTGTACTTTCCAGCACCTCTGTCAGTAGTCCCATGCTAATCATTTGCTAATCCTTTGAACGTCTAAGCTTTTCGTGAGTCCCTCCATCGCTCACGAACCTCACGCTCAACTATCTCCACAGCTTCGAAACCGTAGTCAAACGCTGGCCGATCATCATCACAAACATCATCAGCCATGTTCATGAGCTCATCCACGACATGACGATGGAATCCCGCAAGCTCATCGAGTCCGAATCGCCAGATGGGGAAGCACTGGAACGCGCAAAGGTGCTGGCAGGCAAGATTGAAGAGGGGCGGGAGGTAATCTCGAAATGCAGCCGCTTGAAGCACCGTATGGCGAGGGATCAGTCGCTCGAGTAAGAAGATGGCCGTTTCACACCCGTTCCCACCTACTTATGCATTCCACAGACCAATTTCGGAGGACGGGGATGTCAGCGTCGACGTATACAACGACGAGCTCGCCCAGCTGGCAAAAACCCACCAAGACACTTGGTTCACCGCGCCATGGCTCTTTGCAGAGTATGTCATTCAGAGCACCGGAATTCCCTCCGTTCTAACCATCTGATATTGACTTCCTGTTACTGTTAGGTGTTACTTGTGCGTCATCTATCGACCGTGATCGCTTCTGACAGGCACGGAAAGGGGAATAGGTATCGTCTACTTCAATCATATTTCAACGAGACACGTCAATGGCGCAACTTTGATCCGTTCTTTGCGCAAAAGGAGCAAATGTTCAAGAACAGTAGTGTCGCGATCTACCGTGCGTGATGTATATCTACCCTAACGTGCGACGCTGTTTATGCTCTGGGGAAAAAGAGATCTCGACCTCTATGCACGAGCTCAAAAACGACAGGGAGGAGCTGAGATCGAATCCGGATAAACTTTTGGTTATCTTCCGAGAGATGGTACAGATGTGTCTTTGGTGAGTAAATTTTTCCTGAGTTTCTGATGTTGCAATCTAAACGCACCTTTCCGTAGGGGAAATGCTACTGTATGAAGTTCTGAGGTTGTCAGGCAGTTTTCACTCACGATTGGCGTAGGACCTTTCCCTTTTGACCCACATGACACCATCGGATATCGAGAACTTGCAAACCGTAGGAATGGAAGCTCAAGAAAGGCGGAAAGAGTTCATCCTCAGAGATGATCAAGCGGCGGTCTGGGAATACATCAAGAATCTAGGAGAATCAGGAAATCGTCGTTGTGACTTCATTCTAGACAATGGTAGGCGCAATCCAGTCTTGAGACCAGTTGATTGATATATTACGAGCAGCGGGTTTCGAGGTATTAATTTCTGCTTGACTTACGACTACAGTACAGACCAACGACATTGCATTTGACAGCTGTTCACCGATCTAGTCTTTGCGGATTTTCTGGTGACATATACCCCTTACTTTTCCAAGGTCGTTTTTCAGTAAGTGTATATCATGGTGCTGTGGAAGACATTAACCTCTATACAGCCCGAAGCTTTTCCCATGGTTCGTTTCCGATGTTACACCTACCGACTTTGAAAGTACCATCACGTCCCTTTTGTCGAGCACGTTCTTCCCGGAGCCAACATCCCCGAGCATCAAAACTGCTCATTTGGAAGAAATGGTAACACGGTGGCGATCATACCTTGAGCAAGGCATCTTTGTCCTGAGCACAGACATTAAAGAGACGAATGGTCAAAGTGTCGAAGGACAAGCACTGACCAAGTTCTGGACCGAACCATGGCCCTACTGGAACATGAAGGAGAGAGCAAGCCAACTTTGGGATTGGCTTCATGACAGCGACTTCGTCATTTTCAAGGTAGGTTCAGTCCTCGTTGATCGATTTTTCCTTGATGACCATTGCTGCCACCAGGGTGATCTCAAGTGCGTGTGTCTCGATAAGATCATCGATCATTCGTGCGGGATTTATTGATGTTTGTCGTTTCCAAGCTATCGCAAGTATGGTTGATTTCATTGGTTGAGCGAGAACAATGTTTGACCAACTTGAGTGTTTCAGGCTCACAGGGGACGTTAGATGGCCGGTCTCCACACCGCTTACCACAGCACTTGGTAGGCTATCGAGCCGACGATGCACATGCTGAATCTGAGCGGAAAAATTGACAGGCCCGCTGGCAGGCGCTTTTCCCTTGCTGAGCCTCCGCACGAACAAAGCCGACGTCGCAGTGGGAATCTCGCAGCAAATCGCAGATGAGCTGGATGCCAAAGGCGAGAAGTGGCGGATAAGCGGAAAGTAAGTCATTCCTGCGAATCGCAAGATCGGGATGGGCTGACTTGACCGTGACATTCTTCAAGATATGCTCTGGTGAGCTTCGAACGGAGGACATCTTGAACCGGATGCAATGCGATGCCCGAGTTGCCTGTTTTTACTAGCACAAGGTATCGAGGTCTAATTGGCAGTGTTTCAGCTAGATTCTAGAGCACGTTTGTGTTTGAAATTACAAGATGCAGTAGACAAGTCCGAGTTTTGACGCGCATGTGTTTCAACTGGCCGTACTTTGCACCTGTACTGAGTTCCGGCGCCATGAACGTAGCGGAGAGCAACGGAACTTGCGCTCGTCACACAACTTGAATACTAGTAACTGCTAGTAACAGTTTAGGACTATCATAGAAATTAGACAAGTGTAACTCCCTCATACGTCCAACAAGACGACTCGGAGTGAGGGAAAGACGGTTGCCATGGCGACCTAAATAGCGTCACGACCATGCATATGCTGGCACAAAGCGTACATACAGGTCCGGGACCTGCCTCAGCCCAACCTGAGCATACTTACCAGGTTAGCAAGTGGACAATGCCACGGCGTGACGGATTATGCCGCGAAACGTAGACAATCGGTATTACGTCATATTTATCGATGTCTTCCATGCGATTTCAAACCTGCTGAAAGCCTGAAACGAACTGACAGTAACTACTACACATGCACAGGCTTGCACTGTTAAACCCAAACTTGGTTCATTCTCAATGCCGAGGGTCGTGGGCGCTTTGCAGTCCATCTGCCAATCCGAGGCGGTCTCCAGCAACCTCGAGGCTTAGTACAGTTTGAACACTGGATTCTCTGGGTTCTGAGTCAACAGTACACTGTGACTCTGGCTTCGGGCGGCGCCGATGATATCAATTGTCAAGGTATCGTGGCAATCTGGTTCTGACACTCCGATCGATCGGCGTATCAACTCTTCGGGTTTCACCTCTATCGTCGAGCTGGAGACAGATCATATGCATACAAATATCTGCACTACTCCACTCCATGTGCATCAGTTATCCCTCACTTTCTTCTTTGGCTCTAAATCAGTAGGCTCTGCCTATCATCTCCACGACTGGCTTCTATTTGTGTTCCGTCTCCCGCTCCTCTGCATGCGCTTGAAGACAGACCATGAAGATGATGTCTAGGTTGTTAGCCTTCTTGCCTATTATGGCATTAAAAACACGGGTAAGTTTCTTAATTCAATCCATCCTTGCAAATGGTCGTGATACGAATTCATCCGGGCTTTTCGTACCATAGTGTGCACGAATAACACGATCAAAAACGACCATAGCCTTTGTATTATTTGTGTTAGTCAACTGCGCCGTGCAGACAGCCTGGCACACGGTCGTCTTTTTATGCTTCTCCCGGGGCCGCCATCTTGTGAGAAGTGCTATCGACGCCGCCGGCGTCCAGCGGGGCTTTACTCTCTTCCACGGCGATGTTTTGCAAATCTGCTCTGGAATACCGACCGTACGCGGGACGACGTGTCGCGAAGTTTACAACGGTTCTCAAACTTATGTCTCCTTACCTTCGCTAATGTCAAGCATACAATGCATGGAGGGACTAAGTTGGCTGGAAGATTAGTAAGCGCTACGACTGGAATCGGCTGGTCCGATCACAGACACTAATGATACACCTGCAAGCCTTGTTAACTCCAGAAGCGAAGAAATCGTGTATCTAGTCCTCCAGGCTTGGCTTCTTTTGGTTTCGATCCTCGCTGTAAGTATTCGCCCCTTAGACCACCATGTCTGTGTTGACGTTCACTTTTAGCTCACAGAGGAATCCACTCCAAACCTGTATGCATTTCTGCTGCGATTCATAACATTGTCTAACATATACTCTAGCATCGTCGTGCTTGTTGCTCAGGTCGTGAACACGGCGTGGATCTTTTGTCGCGTCTTTACTGATACCTCAGTACAATCGATTTACAACAGGGTGATCGTTGATCGGACATGCGAGGGTTATGATATCCTAAGTGGATCGTGGAATGCACGCACGTTTCTGGTGGTGGGTCATGTTTGCCGATCATGACCATCATTCTCACTAGGTCTACCAGTCTCTGGCATTTAGTATTGTCGCTCTTTTCTGCATGTTGTTTTTTGCCTTCAAGCTAGCAAAGGTGTGTGAACATCCAGCACATACATACATCTTATTGAGAATCAAGGTATCGTGCAGTTGTACTTGAAGGGAAGCCTATCCAGCGTTGGCTCGTCTGCTGATGTAGACAGGGTATTAATGGTGTGTTTGACTTGGGCTCGTTGACAACGGTTTGCTGACATGCAGAATCAATAGTGGAGGCGTTGGGTGCGGGTTTTCCATGAACTGACAATGTTCTTTGCACTCGCATCTGCTGCCATTTGGTACGACAAGCGGACAACTTACATGATTGCTCCGTACTCCACGGACAAGTTGCATAGTGCTGCTTTTCATGTCGTGGTCACTGTGAGTGATGGAAAAGCCTCTAGACCGAAATCTAAATCAACTCACATCGGTTTAGATCATCTTTCCGTGGATGTGGCTGGTCAGTCAGCATATCTTGCTTAACGTTCCGCAATGCTGAAGCATCTTGTTAACCTCAGGGCATGTACTCCATCTCCAATGAAAACCGACTTATATTTCTTGTATACGCTATCTTGAGCGTTTGTCTCTTGGTAATCTCGGTTGTTTGGTTCATAAGTCCTCTCTTCGTATACGAGTTCCGCGCATGGAGTTCCTTTGCCGCCCTGACCATAACGGCGGACGTCTTACTCGTCGCGACTTGTGTCATTTCCGTTGTCTGCAGACTCAACTTTGGCAAAGGGCTCGCAGACTTTTGTGAGTGACGGTCGGATCTAGTGCAGATATTGAATCCTGATTGTGGGCACCTTTTGCAGTGCTCGTCGAACAAGCACTTCAAGCTTCCGGTTTCGCACGCGACGTGTTCCGAAAGTACAAGAGCAATCCGCCGTCTTGGCCCGCAGTTGCTATCTTGAAGCTACCACGCGCTTCTTCCCTCGCAGTAACAATACACACAGATGCATCCTTGAATTTCGTCCAGTCTCCCGTGTCCCCAGCGTGGTCGTGCTCTCTAGGCTGCCCGGACCAGCTGGAGAAATGTCATCCCCATCGACTTCAAGTTGAGGAAAGACATAAGAGCGTCATTCTCATCGGCAGGGAGAACTCGAGGCCGAGTGATGTCGAATCCATCTCAGATGATGACGATGACGATAAGAGCTTCGTCTCCTGAGAGTGCGCTGCTCTTGCTAGACTTTGCGCCAGAGGCGTTTGTACATATATACTTTTCGTTCCTAAGGCGACGCGGAGATATGGACTGGTGTTTATTACAGACTAGCTTGTATCCCTACCGATATATGTGTATCCCTTCCTTCGATGTTTTTGCACCTTCTGTACCAAGATTACTCACATGGAATACCTCCTACGTTTCATAGCAACAGAGTGATACATACAATCAGGGGCGAGACTGAGACCTATGATTTCGTCACTGTTCCTCTAACCAGCGCCAAAGCTCCTTTCCAAGCTGAGGATCTTGCGTATCGGCACGCGGTGTGCCGACGCGTGCCCACGGAATGAGATACTGATGGGACGACGTCAGTCATTCGCACCGTACCTCGAGGGTCGACGGAGAGGGAACCGACTGACCTGTCCGCCAAGCTTTGCAGCGTCCAGAGCAGTACCAGCATACAGCTGAGTGAGAGCGCCATATGAGACGTCCCACATGCACAAAAACTAAAACTCAAAATCAAAATCAACTCCGAATACAGCGACATGGACGAGTGCGTACAGCGATTCGCTGAAAAATGCTAACTTGATGACGAAGTAGATCTGTCCTGATAGGACCTGAAGGAAGGACAGTTATTATAATATGCATAAGGGTCATGCAAGGCACGGACCTGGATTGAGGGCAATCGAGACGATGCCTTGGTCATGATACCTTCTATGGAGTTCGTTCGAGAAGACGATGATACCCTACGTATCATGATTGGACGCGCGCCGACAACATCCTGAGCATTCGCTTACCGTCTTACTCTGTCCGTATAGCCTGATGCTGTTATCGGCTCTCCTCTTTGGACTGTCCTTGAACGTGTCAAACCGAAGTCCACCAAGCCAGTGCCCTATGGATGACGTGTTCACAACACGGACGGTTCCCTCTGGCGAGGATTTAGCGGTGGAAATGAGAACGGGCAGCAACAATTTCGTGAGGTAGAAGTGGCCAAGAACGTTTGTTCCAAACTGTAGGTCATATCCATCGTCTGTGACCTTGTCAATAGGCGGATCCATGACTCCGCTGGTAAAAAGTGTAAATGGTACCTAGAAGGGAAAGATAGGATTGGCACATACGCGTTGTTGAAGAGGATATGCAGTTGGCTTTCCCGTCTACAAAAGATAGGTTAATTTCATTGGAAAAAAGAGCAAGAGACACGTTCGCTACCGCAAGAACTGCTCCGCGAACTCTTTGACTGATCTCAAGTTTGACAAGTCGAGCTTGAGAAGGTGGGCATCCTTTCCAGTGAGATGCTTCAACTCCCTCAGAGCTGCCTCGCCCTTGGACACGTCGCGACATGCAATCCACACTTTGGCGTTCTTGGTGAGCAGGACCTGGGTAGGAGCAGAGAAGCAGGGTGAATACGGGAGCACACGGAAGTTGAAACTGAAGTCAGCAACAGACCCTCGCAGTCTCTTTTCCGATTCCGGTGTTCGCTCCGGTGACAAGGGCGACTTTGCCTGTCAAATCCGGAATGGACTCGACAGTGAAGTGAGGTGAAGGCGGGTATGTTTCGCGGAAAAGGGAATAAACCAAACCCATGACACTACTGTGATGCTAGGTAACAGACCTGGCGCCAGTGGCCCATCTGCGCTGGTACTTATCGAGAGTCTGAGACAGTTACGATATACTTTCGCCGGACACACCCGAAGTTCGGAACCGTCGCACGCAGGAAAGTCCATGATCGATTGATCCATGGCAACACCAATTGGAACCGTGTGAGGTCGCGGTTGCAGGATATCATCTTTCAAATAGCTGGCACATCGTAGGAAGGTGTGAAGATCCATGTAGCTGAGTGTGGTTACAAAGCGGTGCGCACTCCAAAAACGACGGCGGGATGAACAGTCCAAAAATGGAAGCTTCAAGCAGGGCGCCAGGAGGCGCACGGCGGGACCAGCGGCGGGATCACGCGTGCCAACTTACCCCCCCCCCCCCAAAAAAAAAAAAACAAA
>JBBPNI010000433.1:0-23137 GCA_038091135.1 Leccinum fibrillosum | reverse complement strand
CACACCCAAGCAGCACATACGACTTACAGGTCGGTAGCACACCGTGTCACTCGTCTGCCTTCCTTCAGACACCGTCCAGGATCACCACCTGCCTCGTTCTTGCAAAGCATAAAGTCCTCTAAACCACGATCAATGTCGTAGCATCCGTTTAGCACGCTCTCCAAACCCAGTCCGATAGACGCACCATTGTATTCCTTGCAATGCGCCGCGAAGAAAAAGGCCGTACTTTTGAGCGGTGCACTAGTCACACCCAACTCCTGCACCTTTGGGACCGAGTCAGGAAGTGGTGTCCCATCCTTGTACGGAACTGAAGAAGAGGCACTGTTGCGAAAGACGCTCATTTGCAAGTTTCAACGAACGGAAGGCAAAGACCGGGATGATCGAGAATGGAAAGTCTCGAAATTCCCATCACATCTCCGTTCCCCGCCATGGTGAGTTCCCCCCTATCAGATTCATCTAGTAGTACGCGTCTCTTACTACATCGTACAAGCCGTCACGCGCACCACCGAAAGCGTACCAGCTCCTCCTCAAGACTCACCAACTCACCGTCTTTCTCACAGCCCATCAATCCTCGACAATCGCGACGTTGAAAGAGGATGCGTTTTCGGCGCTCACGTCAGACGTTCTCTCGTCCTCGTCGGACACACCGCACATCCCGACCGCCCCGGGTGAGGATGACGACATGATGGTCGAAGACGACAGAAAGGCAGAAGTGCCCCGCCCACAATCGACAGCGGACTTTGAGCTCTGCCGAGCGGTGAAGGACAAGGGGAAATCGAGCGTGGGCTCGTTCGAGACCTTGGATCCATCGACATCGATAAAGGGGCTGCTCAGTAACTGGGAGATACTGTATATTCAATTTAGAGGCGAGGATGGTATGTTCTTTCTCTCTTCCTCGCCAACGCTTTTTCTTACCCCGTAATCGAGGCGATCTACTGCCCGTCCAAGTTTTACAACCATCCCTTCTGGATGATGAAGACGAGGACCGCCGAGCTCCAGCAGTATCAGAATCACCCGTGCCAATCGCCAAGGGAAAAAGAAAAGCACCACCAGAATGAGAGGAGTATACGATGTGTTTATTATCGAAGCAGTGAATTATATCATACTGTACAATTTTGCGTATTCGGCGATGTGGGTGGCTGCCTAGCCCACTTTTTGGGTTCGATGGGTAGCAGTGCAGCAGCCACGCGTCGACCCTCCTCCGCTAACAAGTTGTACGTCGAACACGCGTTCTTCTGTGAAAGAGACACGTCAAACACACATGCAAGCACACCGAGTACACACAACGCACCGTATCCATCACGTCCATTTGTATCCCCAGCTCCTTCAGATACCCCCTAACCCCACTCGGCACGACCTCCATCCGCGCACCAGTCCCGAAAATCAGAATCTCTAAGTACAAAGATTGGAGTTCAGTTCCAACGACCCACAATCAAAAACGAACTAACCAGGTTTCGGAACGACGACACGGAATACCTCCCAATGCTCCCTCGTCCACCCATCCCACTCGTTGCACCCGGGGACGTCCCATAAGAATACGTTGCCCTCCAAGAATACTACCGGACCCGTGAATACGAGTCCGTCCGCCAGCTTGATGCCGGCAGGCCCGACAGACGCGACCTGGACGGGCGGAGGGACCTCCGAGGCGAGCATGTTCGTCAGGACTGATGGGCGGTCTGGGGAGCGCAGGGGATGGGCGGTATGGATCGGACGTCCGAGTCGCGGGTGTTGGTGTTGTTGGCCCCCTGGGTGCAGCCTGGATGCGGACGACGCGCATAAGCCTCGTTTACATGACCCCCAACTTGAATGTCGTAGTAGAGCAGATCGGAGGATGTTCATGTATGTAAATAATAAACGGAGGCACTTCCACATTGGGAACGGAGAGCGGTATCAAATTACTATGTTGCAGATTGGCATAGTATGTGTGGGTATGTACATTGCGTATGGAGGTATCGAAGCAAAAAGGAAAACTTTCAAGCGCTACAGCAGGGTCATACAATCAAGAGGCAAGGCGAAAAAAAAGGACTACAACAAGGAGGCAAAAAACGGTGCGAGGTTCAACCAGTAAAGCCTTTTCTTCATCGTTGACTGTGTTCATATCCACTGCTCGTCCGCGGCCGGCGATCATGCGAGGACCGCATTGAATTTGAAGACGTCCAAGACACGAGGGTACTTCGTACGGACCGCGCATCCGATTTGTCAACACACGCCGTTTCGGCATTCCACGTCGAAGTTCGCGCAGGACTGAACACGTTGGTTAGTAAACACGCTCTTCTCCGCGGACCAAAATGATCGTGTTGCTCACACATGGTATTGGTTTTTGGGATCGAGAGACAGATGGGATGATACAGCACAACTAGAGTCCGGTTCAGTAAAAAATCAAAGAAACCACGTTACGCAACAAACTCACGTATAAAGGGAGGTTGCCGCTTTTCGTGGCGCTGGAAATGCGGGCAGGTCACTCGCCTGCGAGTCAAGGTATGCCACAGAAGGATCGAAAGCTAGCCGCGCTTCCGACCCCATTTTTTCTTTCGATGATGGTGAAGTGGGGGATATGGGTGAAGGACATCTGGACGACGACTCTGAGCTACTCTCCATCAGAGGAAATGACAGTCGATTGTCGTGAGGTCGAAAAGGGGCATCGTACGACGACTGCGAAGGGTGGCGCGTGGGAGGGGTTCGAACAGATGTGGTCCGGCGAAGCGCCCTCAGCGGTTGGGGTGGCTCATTTGGGGTCTCAGAGAGCGGCGAAGGCGCAGGAGACAGTGGCTCCACTTCTTGATCGCCCTGCGCTCCATTCGCTTTGGTTTCGGTGATGGGAGCCAGCCAGGTCCCTTGTCCTAGGTGGACATCGACAGGTCGGGGAGGAAGAGGTCGTGGAACTCGAAGTCTCAGGTTCTCCAGGCTGGCTGTGCGTTTGGCGAGCGTGCGTATGGCGACGTCCCTTGGTGTCTTTTCAGAAAAGCCCCTGGTATGCTTGAAATCCGTCCATCCTTGACCTATTCTTGCCTTGTCCACCTCTGCGAGTGCTTTCGCTTGTACGACCAGGGGGTCGTGGTGGATGGAAAGTTCGTACGGGGGAGGGGGAGGGATGTAGCGTTCGCCCATGGTAGTAGTACGAAGGAGAAAAGCTGAGAACGCCCGATGACCACATGTTTTTGTGAGGGTAGCGAAAACGAAATAACGACCAAGGCACCGGAGACGGATTGCCTCCGAAGGAGATAGCACCTGACGTAACACTACCGACATCCGGCCACACAACAATTCTCCTTCCGACCACTAATAAAAGTACGACTACTCCCAGTACTCACAGACAGTCCAGACCTACACTTCGATTCCTTCCAGATTCGTGCCCTGCAGGGACATCAGCCCGGACCTTCCCTCGCCCGATGTGAAACAGTACTCACCAACTTGGGTAGCCGCAGGAATACGTCCGTCCCTAGCAAATATTAGTAGGTAGCCGGCATTCTAGTGTCATATCCACTTACCCCATCCGTCCAATGACACCAATTCCAGAGACCCTCCGAAATACCTAGGCACCGATCGAGTCAGTCGTTACTTCAGCGGTCGTTAGACCGCCACCCACGTTGCAAACATGTTGCTCATAGGCAGCCCCAGACCAATCCGGTGGGGCGCAATGCCAGCTCCTCTCTCAGGGTCCTTACCCTCTTGGGAATGCTCCACTTCTTCTCCGACCTGCTCGGCTACGGTCGCTTTCACACCTCTTGAGCTTGCCGTCCGCAGCGCTCCAAGTCGGTCATCGTCCATTCTCGTCGCGTTGCGTACGTGAGAAAACGAGAACAGATCTGAAGGCGATTGGATGGATGCTGAAGAAAGACCTCCTCCTGCCACATACATATACGGCTATCAATCGTTAAACGAGATTTAATCTGCCCACCTTGATCGGATATCCGGACACCCACATCGTCTTCTCCAACCACGATAGTAGCCTGAATGGGTGGCAGTGTGCCCGCATTTCGATGTCGAAGTCCGGTAGCGTGCATTGCCTACCATTAATAGGATGCATGAGTACCATTTCGAGAACCAGCGATGTGACTCACGTTTTTCAATAGTTCAAATAGGATGTATCTTGAAGTGCGAGGCTCAATCACTGCCCATATGAGTCGATCATAAACCATGCTTACTCCAGATGTTCGCGAATATACGAAAACTTTGCATCCAAATGGCCATCGACGACGACTTCTGGCCATTTCATGTCTTGCTCGGCGTCGTCCTCGATCGTGTATGGTTGCTTTTGCAAGAGTTTTGCGCAGTTGTCGATGCTAGTCTTGAGGTTCAGCGCGGTGTAGATGATACCGACGTGTGGATCTGGTGCCTCTAGCGAGTTCTTTCCTAGCGATTCCGTCAACGCAAGGTGGTGCTCTGCGAGCACACGCCGCGATATGCGTGAAACCAACATGCGGTGCATGAAGGAATCAAGTGAGTCGGGCGGAAGGTGAGGTGATGCGAGAGACAGGCCAAGGGAGAGGCTCGGTATGACGGGGGCACTAGGAATCAAATCAGACAAGAGGGGCGCAGACCTGGGGACATGCAAACACACTGTTCGTCTAGTATGTTTTCCAGAAATTTACAAAAAGTCTCGTTCTCCGATAAGTTAGTAATTTGTGGGAAGTGTCTGAATCTGTGCACGAATCAGTAATGTGAAGGGCAGCGAAGAGTGACTTGGTAGTAATACTTCTCAAAGGCAGACCAATAAAGCTGAAAACGGCGAGGATGAAAAAACGTAATTGGCACGGTAGGAGGGACTCGCCTCGTATACCCTGGCAACACCCTCTTGGGTGACTACGACATACGGCAGGGCTTGGAGGTCTCTCAATCGGTGAGCTATTCGAACTGGTAGTTCAGTGCGGACGTAGTTTGCGCTCTAGGGGGACGCTCTGTTTAAGCCGTGAACATACGGAAGCGAACAGGAGCCATGCCTTGATCAACCTGTCCTCGTCCATTTGTCGTCCAAAGAAGACCTGGCATGATATTAATGAGCGGTGGTAAACTGGGAATGTCAAAGTTGTGTAGTACGAGTTGTCTGAGGGTGAGTCTGTGTGCCTGTTTTGCAGCATAGATGTCAAGTTGGCGGTTCTGATAAAAGTGTAGTGCGGTGGATAGAGGTCGTGATTGAGGATGTGGTCGACGAAAAAGAA
Organism: Leccinum fibrillosum; assembly: GCA_038091135.1. Lineage (NCBI taxonomy): Eukaryota > Fungi > Basidiomycota > Agaricomycetes > Boletales > Boletaceae > Leccinum > Leccinum fibrillosum. Next base: position 17,978 of record JBBPNI010000433.1, on the reverse strand, counting down.
GGTTCTGCCATGGTGGCATGGTAGTGTAGACGAACGGTACATGACGGTTTTGGTCGGACGAGTCTATTCATATCATGTACATACCACGCGAATCACATAATTCCTTCTGACCGCAGTGCACCGATGATCAAGAACGCTGATCGCCGGTCGCGGTCTACTCCAGTCCAGTCTCCTCTCCTCTTACCCGACAGTCCCTCCTCACCCGCAACAAAAATATTATCTTCGTCCACTTCCACCTCCTTTTCTCTACTCAACCTTTCCTCCTCTTCTCGGTCCCAGAGCACCTCTTCCCACTGTGAATCACTCACTGCTACCGCCACCGTCTTTGCATCCCGTATGTTTGGGAGCACCGACAACAGCAGATTCGAGAGCAGCTCAGATGTACCGTCGGCGGCTTGGGAGTGGAGGACTGGGAGCGGGAGGTACTCGGCCTGCATTTGCGCATGAGTAGATTATACTGGACCGCTTAGAGCCACCGACCTCCAATAGCATGCCTTTGACTGCACCACCCGCGAGGATAACGTTCCCTACGCGAACGAGCCAGTCGTTGCCGATCGCAAACACATGTCCCTCGACGGTCAGCTGTTGCGACGAGGCTTGTCCACGTTGTGATGACGAACTGGTACTCTGTCTGACAGGTATCCAGCGTGCTTTGAGTTGGCTGAGCACTTGTTCCAACGCACCAGGTGGTCGAAGTGTAAGGAAAGTAGTACGATAATGTGGCGGATGCGTCACTAGAGCAGGAGCGTTCTGAACTGCTGCCAGAACGTCCACGCGCGACGGTGCAGCAGGGTCCTCCAAGAGTACAAAGACGTGATCGTTCATTGTCAGCGTACACATCGATCGCTCAGCGGCGACGGAGAGGCCTGGTATAGATCCGATAGTGGACCTGTACGACCGAACGCCGAGAGTCCAGCGTCCTCTGCTCTGACCCTAGAGCGGGAGTCAACGTCGGCGGTGGTGTCGTCGACTGTCACGAACATGGTGATTTCGCATGATGTTTTCCGCGATGAGCTCCAACCCCGACGTCGGTGGATTGATCCATCTCGCTAATCTGTATACGGAGTGAGCGCTGGTTCAAAGGGGTTTGCTTGTTACACACACCCTGTAAAGCCCATGTGAGCGTCGTGTGAAAGAACGCGTCCACGATGGCCCCGAAACGCAACTTGAAAGTTACAGAAAAGCAGCAACGCGTCAACGACGCGACGCCCGAGCCAGATGAACTCAATCTGTCCCCCGCAAAGCCTAGTCTCCGGCCTGGCACGCCACGGGTCGTGATGGAGTGCGTGGAGATCATCACCCCCAGAGCTGTCTGTGCATCTCCGAGTCAGTGGAGAGTAAAGGTCGCCTCTCTCCATAATCCACCTTGTACTCCTTCCAAGCAACGTAGACCTCCTTCCCCAGAGAAATCTGTCCAATTCGCATCAACTCCTTTACGGGCACGTCCACCTGTTACTCCGCGTGCCTCTCCCTCCAAGCTCTGGCCATCGGGCGACGACCTACCTGTCACTCCAAGCAAGCGCCCCAGTCGTCCATCTTCTCCCAAGAAAAGCCACGATCCCACAAGTGTACTTGCCTCCGGCGTTCTGCCTCCTCACTTGGTGCCTTGTCTTCGGCTACAAAAACGCGCCATCTTGGATGCACTCCAGTCATCCTTCTCATTGGAGGACGAGGACGATCACGACCAATCGTCTACCAATAGCATCGCATATGCCCAGCTTCACAGTCTCCTTCATGGTACGACGACGCGTGGGGAGGGCAACAGTTGTCTTTTGCTCGGACCGCGCGGGAGCGGCAAAACATCTGTACGTCTTTCACACGATGAGTGGCCAAACGTCTTATGACGAGCAACGGCCGCGTAGCTTATCGAGCAGGGAATCAAGGACCTGCCTCAGGAACCGGTAGTTATTCGGTTGTCTGGCCACACGCAGCACAATGACCGCCTCGCTCTCCGCGAGATCGCGCGTCAACTATCCCAACAAACTGGCAGGTCGTTTCTACGCGATCTAGACGAGGACGCCGACAACACCGAGGAAGAACCCAATCCATTTATCGATTCGGGTCCTGCGATAACCGTTCCGCCGCCGTCTCATCTCCCCGTTTTGATATCTGTACTGCCTACACTATCGCGTCCGACGATCGTCATCCTTGACGCGTTCGATTTGTTTGCACATCATGCCCGGCAGTCACTACTCTATTGTCTCTTGGACACCGTCCAAAGCTGCAAGGTAGCGCAAGGTAACAATGGGCTGGCAGTCGTCGGAATTACTACCCGAATCGACACCATCAATCTGCTAGAAAAGCGTGTCAAGAGCCGATTTTCGGGTCGCATGATACGAACTGCGCCTCCCTCCGATTCACTCTCCTGGATAAATATCTCCCGACGACTGCTTAATACTCCCGTGGATGCTCCCAGCGAATGGGGTACTCTCTGGACTCTTGCAGTGCACTCTTTCCTCGAAGATCGCAAGGTCGTGGACACGATAAAGGATACATTTGCACTAACTCGAGACGTCAGGATGCTCAAGCAGCTTCTGGTGAGCGGTCATAATTGTGTTGCTCTATAGGTAGTGACAGCAATATAGACTGCCGTCGTCACTAAGTTGGGGACGGCGTCCCCATTTCCGACAGCTTCCCACGTCTCTGCAGCGGTTACTGCTCAACGACTCCGCCAAAAGTTTTCTAATCTACAAGGTGAGATCGCGTCGCTTTCCTCGGACCATCGCGCTGAACGCATGCCACCGAACGAAGCGCTATCATATCCCTCGATCTGCCTTTTGGTCGCTGCGACGCACGCTCATTCAGTCGGCCATGACGTGGTCACGTTCGAGATGCTCCACGATGCGTTCCGGGAAGAATTTCGTGCGTCTTCGGCTGCGCCGATCCAGATTGAAGGTGGAAGTATTGGTATGGCCAGATGCACGCGGGACGTGCTCATGAGGGTAATGTTCTACCGGGCAATCGAGTTCGTCTCTCATGCTTTCTGTTTCAGAGCTTTGAAGAGCTCGTGGAATTGCGCATGTTTTCGAGTGTCGCCGCGCCGTCGTCTAGTGTTGCTCCCGAGTTCGTGAGGTACCGGTGTTTGGTCGAGAGGGTTGCAGTGAAGCAGGCGGTGAACGCGATGGGACAGACAAACGTCAAGAAGTGGCTCAATAAGGCTTCGTAGGCGTGAGTGCGAACGACAAAAGTTGTAGGGATTAGAGGGGAATGTTGTGCTGGTTCGTCAAGATGTTGACCAGGTGGCATGTTCTGATAGTAAGATACAGTAGCCGGCTGTCACTTCACTGTCGCTTAGGAATTGGCAACGAGTGGCCGTTTCAGCCCCGCACGCGACCACACATCCACGACCAGGCTAACAACCTGATCGATGCACGTTGAACGTCCAAGGCTGCAATGATCCGAATCCGGGATACTCTGCTATACTCCACTGATTATGTAACACACATGATCCTTCACTTCTCCAGATGTCTTCCGCAAGCTCGACGGACGACTTTGCGGCCGACTACGTCGACGAGTCGTGAGTGTTTCTGACATACCAGCGCTCTCGTTCCCTGAGCGTATTGCTACTAGTCACATCGATGCGTTCAAGGCTGCACTCCAGCTCGACGAACACGACCACTTTGACGCTGTATCATCGCCGCAAGCATGTCCGGGGACCCCAATCCCTCAAAGCCCACGAATCAGAAAAGTCTCTGCGCTCTCTGATTTCGCTCCCGTCAATCTCAAAGTCAAGAGGTGCGTGCTCCGTCTCGGTTCTACCCGCCTCACGGCCCCCGCGCTGAGCAATTGTCGCATCAAGGAGGAGAAAGGGCGAACGATTCCACGAGCACAAGCAAGAATGGTTGTTCCTCCTCGTGAGGTGGCCGCTCCTGGTACGCGCGCGACCTCTCTCACGTGAAACCGTATTCATGTTGCCCTTCAGTTACTCATCTTCGTCTTCATCGCCGCGCAGTTCAGCCTTTATATACTTATCAGACAGGTCGTCAACGCCAAGGAATGGCTATCTGCTTGTGAGTCGGATCATGAATGAATCGCTTGTCATCTCTCGCCTCACGGTTCAACAAGGGCGCGGTCGGAAGGGCGAACTTCGCAGGCGGCTTCGTGCTTCACGAACATACGCTGTGAGTACACTGGTCTGAGCTTTCTCTGATTCCACGGGTCCCGCGGTGCCGTCCTAACCATATCATACTATATGCAGGAGTGGAAAGAAGCAGCACTTACATTGGACAGGTACTTGGACTTTCAAGAGTGGAAACGGGTAGACGACAGTCCGTTCTATGAATGGAAATTGGTGAAAAAGGTGCGGTTTCTTTTAGCTCTCGTCGAGACATGTCTGATCCACGATCAGGTCAATCGGTCGCTCAGGATCTTGAGAGAGCGAAACGACGTACGTGGCGTGCTCGGAGTGCTTGAAACGTGTATCCGGAGCAACTTTGCTGGTGTAGAGTCACCGAGGTAAACTATATGCGCCCATATTCATCCCATTGTTCTACTGACTGTCGTGTTGAAGGCTGTACAGCGAAGTAGCTCGTTTTCTTGTCAATTGGCCGACACATCTGACTCTGTTCTAGACCTTTCTGGGAACGAAGAATTTGATTGAATGTATGCCATTGTTTTATTTCTCGCCTTTTACTGGTGAGATGACAACTATCAGCATACCACGACGAGCAAGAGAAAGCTCTTCGGTTCATCCGCGAGTCCACGGAGTTATCAAATGAAGAGAAGAAGCGATTTTTCAAGAATGCGAGCACTAATCTCGGAACTTCGGCCTTGTGTCTATCCGGTGGCGCGTCCTTTGGTTACTGTGCGTAAATCGATTCATTCGGATCTTGCTGTGTGATCGTGACTGTCGGAAATCCAGACCACGTGGGGGTAGTGAAGGCTTTTTTGGATGCTGGCCTGTTGCCTCGGGTGATTGCGGGGACCTCTGCAGGGGGTCTTGTTGCCGCACTTGTGGGCACTAGAACGGACGAAGAGTTGAAGGCCCTGCTGGTTCCTGAATTAGCCCATAAAGTGACGGCTTGCGAAGAACCTTTCAAGGTCTGGTTTGAGCGTCTCCGGACGACGGGTGCTCGGTTTGACAGTGTGGCATGGGCTCGGAAGGTTTGTTCTCTCCCGATTGTCACACCATCATCCGTTCTTGACGAGCGTGGTGATCTAGTGTGCATTCTTTACGAGGGGGTCAATGACTTTTCGTGAGGCGTACCTCAGGACAGGGCGGATCCTTAATATATCTGTCATCCCTGCTCAACGCCACTCGTCAGTTCCGTCATTTACTTTTGGAAACTCGTCTCATTCCGAACGTATAGGCCAACCAAGATATTAAACTATGTTACTGCACCAGATACGGTTATATGGAGCGCGCTGCTGGCCTCAGCTGCGGTACCAGGTATACTGAATCCCGTGGTGTTAATGCAGAAACTCGTGGATGGTCGTCTTGTACCTTGGAATTGGGGGAGTAAGTTCAAGGACGGATCGTTAAGGTTCGAATCGGCGCTGGATGTTAAAAGCTTTTCTGATCTCACGTTCGTTTGCAGGGTGGATATACCCATTCAAGCACTTAATCTTTATTTCAATGGTGACCCAACTTTGTGTCGATACTCGTACGGTGATTGATGATTCGATTGTATTGTAGTCACCCATCCGGTCGTATCGCAGGTCAACCCACATGTGCATCTATTCTTCTTTGCACCCCGGGGTTCTGCGGGGAAGCCGGTAGCTCATAGAAAAGGCAAAGGTACGCCCCAACAGATTTTCTGGGCTCACCGTAACTGAAATAGATGCCAGGTTGGAGAGGCAACTTCCTATTGTCCGCTGCTGAACAGTGGCTCAAACTGGAACTTACAAAGAACTTCAAGGTAAGCATGACGTCCGAGGCGCGGTGGCCGTGCATAGACAGATGTCGGCGTGTAGGTCATCCGAGACCTCGAGCTACTTCCGCAGTTGTTGGGTCAAGATTGGTCTAGTGTCTTCCTTCAGCGGTTTGATGGAACTGTGACGTATGTTCTGGCCATTTTGGATGGTCGTGCGCCACATCTCATTATTTTGCCAGGATATGGCCAAAGACGCGCCTCATGGTCCGTGTATTTCAAACATCATGTGTTACATTGATCCAATGCATTGCAGGACTGGTTCCGCATATTGAGTGACCCCGACCCGGCAGAACTCCAGAGAATGATCCGGGTCGGTGAGATGGTGACTTGGCCAAAAGTGAGCCATTCTTTCGGTGACTGTCCGCACAATTGATGTCGGCTGCAAAGTTGCACATCATAGAGAACCGGTACCGGATCGAGCAGCAAATAATGCTCGGCCGGCAAGCTGTTCGCCGCGCCATGCAGCGCTTACGATCTAACTCGACTCCCACTAACACAGACGGCATCATGAGCGACGACAACCGTACAAAAGTTTTCGTAGGAGCTCGGCCGCCAAGCGTTGATCCACCTCTGGCGCTGGATGCTGATGCAGAAAAGGCATTCGTGAATAATGGGACGTCATGGTATTTTATGCGTGGACGTCCTATTATAAACAACGGCATGGGATCTGGCATGTCAACGCCCTGTGATGCTGGATACTCGAGTACAACAGATCCCCTCCGCTCTCCTGCTCTTCGTCGCAAGTGGGCTTCAGATCTGCTTGAGTCGCGCGGATCTCCCGACGGGGACGCGGCGCCCACTACCTCAGATTCCCCTCAGCGTACTTCACAGCGTACTGGCGGCTCTGCGCAAGCTACGTTTTTCGCCAATCTAGGACGCAAGTCTGTTAGCGCGCTTTCGATACCGTTTTCCTCCCCCCTCAAGTCTTCCAGGGTCATGAGAAGTAAAGAGCCCAGCCCAGAGAGAGAGATATCGCCCTGGAGCAGTGATACGTCTTCCGAAGAGGAGGCAACACCCGTACATCATAATTTCAAACCCGGGCGAGCAGCCAGCCTGCAGTCGCTCGGGCGAGACGCTCGGGTTGGTTCAGATCGCGGGGGGCCATTGGAAGATGACGATGACGATGATGAAGATGAAGACGATGAAGACTCGGACTGATATATCGTATCTAATTGTGATTCGTGTTAGTCGGTACTGCGTATTGTATTCTTCTGTACTACTATTTTGGCCATACGCCCCTGTATTCGGTCGTTTCGGGCGAGCTGTGCTCGCCTGTTCGCGATTTCCATCATGTCTGACTCGGAATTCACAGACCACTCGCCCACCGTCGCTCGAGTGTTTGCAGGAGATGCTGCTGTTAGGCGTCATATTGCAGACACGACTGCAGGGACTATCGATGCGGCGCAGCTTATGCATGAGCACGAGAAGCGGCAATCGTTTCGACGTCTCATCGATCCGGGTATCTTCCGACCCAACTCTAGGGAGGTCGCGATGAACGCTCTCAAGGCGAGTGTTGCTCGTCACCGACTCTTCCTCGCCGGTCGATGATCCGACTGTGTTGGTTTGCGTGTGGTTGTAGACGTTGTCCATGATAGCAGAGAACATCGTGCGCGAGCCCGAGAACCCAAAGTATCATACCTTCAAACGCGAAAACGATACTATCAAGCGCCGGTTGATCGAGCCGAAAGGTGCGCTCGAGTATGCTCTGGAGGTAAGCGTTCGTACGTGGCAACGACTACCACCCATCGTGACCTATGACGTTGTTTTCACTCCTGGTCTGTGTTCGTTTTAGCTCGGATTCTATCCCAAGGTGAGCAAGGTCGTTTTCGTTCCCGGCGAACATAGTAGACCCAGGAACGTGTCTGACATCCGGGGTTTATATTTCGAACAAAGGTGATCGAGTTCCAGTCGCACTATGTATTCGAACCGAGTCATATGTCGGACCTACTCATCGGCGCTGCGATGCTCAAAGAAACGCTCGACCGCGAGACGGAAAAGGAAGAACGGGCGGTGCGGAACAGGGAGGATCAAAAGGCGGTTGCGGCTGCCGTCGCTCGAAACGTGCGTTTATTTTCATTATGTGTGTCTCCCTCGCATCGTCATCGTCACTGGACTTTTCGTAACACTACCCACACTCTCTCTCTGAGAATAGGTCAAGTTGGCGTTTTTGGATGATCGCAAGAACAAGATGATGCAGGACGAGAGGGAGAAGGTGAGGAGGGAGGCTCGGGAGGCGGCGCAGGCAGCTGGTGTGGGCGTAGGTGCGGTTGCGGTTGCGGTTGCGGGGCAAGTTGGGTCGTCGCCCGAGCGAAATCCAAATCCGATCCCGATGCCTTCTGGTCCAGGACACACGCTATCATCTGCCAGCGGAGTCGATGAGGACCTCGAGCTTGACCAGCCACCTGCGTACAACGGCTGAACCGTTATCCCTCGCGGGAATTGAAGCTTTCTTGGATCGGGGTCGCTCTGACCCCCCGCGTGCAAACACTACTTGTGTTACTTGATCACTTTGTCACTCTCTAATCTACTGCATTGTATCACTATTATTCACCTCGCGACAATGACACCTTGGCAGAACGAAACGGACTCCTGACATAACTTTGGAGAGTCCATTGGAGTCAATAGTAAGCTAACTTGAACCTATGGGGCTTGTATACTATACAATGAACCCGTCGCACGTACTACGCGCGCCGGACGAGATACCGACAATGCGACGTCGAATACAGCTACTTGTTATAACCAACTCGTACCTCTCTGATCATACCTCGTCATCTTTTACTCCTTCATGTCTGAATGCGTTTTCATCGGGCGTGATGTTAATAATCCTGCTTTGTCTTGTTATATTGATCGAGGGGATATTGTAGATCTCGTAGTTGGAAGCACTTCGGACATAGGACCGAACGTTGAGGTTTCCCAGTAGGGTATTGCAGTATAGGGTGGGCAGTGGGTAGTATACCGCGAGATATAAGACGTCGGTTCCGTGTACACAGAGCTGAGTGTGGAGAACCTGTTTAGAAAGAGCTCAAGGTGAACGGGAATGACTTCGTACGAAAACAATAACAGCAGTGCTGACGATGGCCGTCCAAAAGCCGGTGTTGATAGACACGATGATTAAGCGCAGAAGAACTCGATCGGTGCTAAAATATAACATATAAGAGTGGCTCAGTATGGACGAGGAAAGAAGAGCATACCCCGCATTGAACTTTGTCCTTCCCTGTGCAAGCAAGGTACACATGACGGCAGTAATAATGATATCGATCACTGCAGAAGCAGCATTGATTTCGCCCCCAACTGCCTATAGATATGTCAGATACGCCAACTGATCATATCGTGGAAACAACTTGAAGCATACATACCACTAATGTTGTACAATTCATGATGTCTTGAAGCTCAGTGATATTCCATGCCCTGATGATGAAATCTGAATGTACTGGTCTCAGTGCTGTTCAAAGGCATGCGTAGAACACTAGACTGACAGATCATTGCAACTTTAAAAAACGGGCATTAGTAACTCGTAGGATGATCTAAGATGACTACTAACAGGGCTGCGCAATGATGAAAGGCACTAGACCCATCGGAAGTATAAGCCTCCAGTACCCTGAGCTCACTGAGAGTGATTTAACAGACCAAAACCAAGTAGATCGAACCAAAGTGACTTACAATATCGGATGCGATACGCAAAAAATAGTTGTGTAACAGTAGAAATGACAACCTAACGGTATCACCTTAGGTGTGAGTAGTCTTAGGCTGAACGGCATATCACTCACTGTAGTCATTGGGATGACGAAGTAAGACCTGGTATCAGTATCATTGCGTGAGCACCAGTTAAAGCTCGGGACAACCCTCGGAACATACCTCTTCAGGGCAAAATGTGCAACGGGATTGCCAAAGTTAACAACGAAACTCTCCCAAGCTAGACATGTTTTGAATTTGTGCGTGTACAATTGGCGTCACGGACACTTACTCCAAAGACAGAGACAAAAGTTATTGACAGAGTTCAGTAAAAAGACTAGTGTCACCTAGTAATAGGTCAGTGAGGATGGTGTCATTGAATAAATGTGCACCTTACCACCACTTTCAAATGAACCTTGTCTGAGGGATATCTGGAGCGGATTCGTAGTTATAGAAACTGAAGCATGGTCAACCTTTGCAGCGAGTGCCCACCGAACAAAGTAAAGGAACCTGTAAAATCCCCGAGGTTGATATGGTGTGATTCAAAAAAAGGGCATTGACGTACGTTTGCATCAGACTGATACCGTATAGTACCAACGAGGCGAACGCTCCACCGAGACCAGCACCACCAATATTAATGTTTTGGGTTGTCATCGCCTTAGCGAGACCTTGAATTTCGATAGCGCAACAGGCCTGCTAGTGGCACTTGAGTGGCGCCGTCACCTGATACTTAGTGGAGATGGACTTGAAAGTGGGAATTTTCGTCATCAGCATGCGCTGCGGTGGAGCTCATTGGATGGCAGTTTTATCAAACACCTCTAGGAATATATTTGGGCTTCTCGGCGCGGCGTCACGGTCACCTGGGAATGGGTTGGATGTGCATGGGAACAATCCTTGAATGACCAATGAGGTCATACCCCGCGCTCCATGCTAGTGTGAAGCTAGCTAGAACATTGGAACAGATGTCAGTTGTGATCCATCAGGGCTTGAGGTAAGGGCTTTCGAATCTTTGATCTGCATGTGGAGACTATGCACAGCCTGAACGACTGAAGGCTGAAGCTACGTCAAATTATTTTTTTGGCTTCCGAGAATAACTATGAGCATGACAAGGTTCCTAGATGGAAGTCAAGGGCAGTATGACACATGAAGAGGAATCATGATTCGGCGCGAGAATCCCACAGGCTCTGAGATGTTCTTGCAACGAGGCTATTGCTATTGCAGGACCTACTATTGTAAGACAGCGAGGCAATAAAGAATAAAGGGGTAAGTCCTACTTACCTCAAGTGAAATTAGATCTCTTGGTCGTCGTGACCATCACTAATCATCCGTGTGATGGTTGGAACGTGGAAGCGTGAATCCCTTTGGTGCCGTGGGAGGACTGATTTTTCGCTAAAAGCACCCCCTCATGGTCCAGTGCTAGCGACGCTTCCGAGTCTGTTCACAACCAATCTTATGGCTATCTCACCAAAGCTAAGCACTCCTTTATTCGCCAAATTTGGGGAGCATGCGGTAAGGTTTCACCCGTGTGGGTAATCAGGGCGACCATGATGACATTTTCGCGAATTGTGCCGGCGATCCGGGAGATGGTCGGACGAGGATATCACTTGGAAGTTGCCAGTTCAACAGACCTCATGGAAGCATTTTCGTGCCTGGGTTGGTGGGCGTTCCATTGGCAACAGACTCGTGCGAAAAATTTCATCATGATCTGACCTTTTTCGACGTCATTGAAAAGTCTACGATCGCAACCCGGCCCGATGACAAACAGTAAGCCTGAGGGCTCTTCCCACCAACCTTAGACTGCGCACCGTGTCCCTGGTAGCACACAGTCCGGCCCATCGGCGAAAGACGGCGAGTGGACTCGGACGACTCACGCCATCTTGATGATGTTTACACGACAATTTTTATTGAGTCAGTCGGCAAAGTTTTCAGGTGATCATCCTCATGACTAGTTGGCCGTATGGACGGAGAAGAAAAGGTGGAGCCGGAGCTCATCCGTAAATCAACACGAGAGTGGGCCATGGAGGCTTGTGCATGGGGGTCTGCTAGCCAGCGTGAGCCAACTAATGTCATATCCAATCTGTTCTTGTCGGAAACATGTTTATTCTTGATTTACAAGACAACGAGAGAGAAAGAGCAGAGATCCTCATTTCAAGTGTACGTTCTAGATTGGTCCGAGATGGTCTTCATCAGAGCCATCGGTGGCAACGGTGGGAGTGTAATTAAATGATGACTGCGCCCACAGATGAGTTCTGTGATATTTTGGATGCCAAACTCTTTCTTACTGGCAGAGCCAAGGTTGTGGCATTACTATATTTTTCTACTATCTGCAGTTTGCAATCACGAACGATAATTACTTGAACACTAGTTGGAGAACAATAAATCATCCCAATCTCCAAAGCCAACAACACACGACTACTGCACGTCGACCGTACGGATGCTGTCCATCAACTCCTTCAACGGCGTCTCTGCCCGTATCTGAACCTTGATGAAACTGTCCGTCGCGACGCGTTTGTACTGCACGCGCCCATGGGAAGCAAGAAGCAGCCCACCAAATGGCTGCCTGAGCCGAACGAGCAGTCGCAGTGCACGCGTGGGTAGATCAGACACAGGAAGGTCGTCCGACGAGAAGTCCTCGTCAAGGAGGGGATTAATCCAAGGATGAAGCAGAATTAGACGTTTCATCCCCGACAGGTCATCCGATGTCTCGATCCGCACATCGCCCAGAATGGGGGACGTAGCACGATAGATAGGAAACCTAGAGTCTGAAAATGGTTCCAAGAGAAGGGTGATGTAAGCCAGAGGAAAAACTAGAGCGGGAAGCTTTAGTCTACTTGAATCAAGCGACAGTGATGGGAGATCATGCAGCCGTTGGTAAAATCCAGCGAGTAAGGAGGGGGGGTCGGGAAAGGTGGATCGCAATTCTACTACGATCCGGTCCAGCTCGGCGGCTTCGATGGACTCCGGTGCATGCGGCGGCAGAACCCGATCGTAGACAGAAAGATCCGAAGGGAGGTAGCTGTGGTGGCTACCTGGGACCCCGGTCCAGGAGAGAAGAGTGACATCATTCGAACGTGGGAGGATGTGTTCCAAGAGTCGGCCGACTGCTTGATTACCTTCGCCATATATGACAGGGATTGCGATGTCCTCTTCCCGCGTTGTTTGGCGATTGGAAGCCAGAAACAGCTTCTCGCGGACCCTTTCGAACCCCGGTTGAAGCGTGGCGAGCTTATCCGTGGTGAACTTGGTTGCTTGCTCCATCTCCGAGAGAATGATTGGGGATTCCTTGTGATTATACATGTCCAGACCGAGGTACGGCTTCCAATCTTCCGTATAAAATTGAATGACCCTGGAAGCAACGTACTCCTGGTATGTCCATCCACGAGTGTTCCAGATACTCTTCCACAGACTTCCTTTTCGTTGCGACGTCGAGAAAACGCCGAGAAGATGAACGATTGTGAGCGCCGCACGACGATACCACCGAAACATCGCGACAACGGATTCTTGCTGGATGCCCCTGTCGGCCTGATTCACGCAACACGTATCGCTCCATGCCCACCGGAATCGGCGGGATCGAACGAGCTTGCAAAACTTGATAAGCTTGTTATGCGTTGGCGATTTGGGTAGCCCATAGATCGAGATTTTCTCTACATCCTGGAATGTTGGCTCGGATGGTTGCCACCTGTGCGAGAACATAACATATACATAGAACTTCTTCACCTCTCTCTCGATCCGAGCACAGTCAAGCCGATCACGAGTGATCATGGAAGACCGCAACTCGTTGTATATTGGAGACTCTTCGAAAGCCGTGGCTTGCTGTGTTTTATCATGGAGGAAACCAGTGGTCGTGTCGATAAGTGCACGAGGTATGTCGCGGATGGTTTGCTCGACGATATTTTGGATCAGTGGAGTTGTGTCGAGATATCGGTCCCGGCTCTCTAGTATCGAGACGACATGTAACTAACGTTTTCTCCACGATACAAATAAAACAAACTCACTGCGAATTTGGGGGTCAGGCGATTTCTCGATTCTTGATAGCATCGCCTCAAATGCATCAAATGCATCGCTGTAACGCCCCATGCTATGTAATACAGCATGTTTCCTTTTGAATGCCTCGTAGGACGAGGGGTCGTGCTCAATGGCCTGATCGAACCGTCACCATTGACTCGGTGCTAGGCGCAGGCAAATCCATACCGTACTAGCATTGGTGAGTTCGTCCTTCAACCAACCCACTCGCGCCTCGCAGCATTTGACAATGACATCATTGATGTTTTCTGGGTCGAATAAGAGCGCACTTGAGTAGTGTCCGATGGCCTCGTCGTGGTCCCCGGAGTTCATCGCGGTGTCCCCCTCATCCTGGAGCTTCAGGATACAACGTCGTCGGAATTCTGGAACAATTCTCAGATTAGTCTTAGCATTGCTATTGTAACCACTTACCCAGTTCCCACTGTGCTCGCTCATCGGGAACGCTCGTCTCCTCTGATAGCCCGTTCTGCATTCCTATGAAACATTCGATCGCCTCTGTAACACGATCATTCGAGTAGAGAGTATCACAGATCACCCGATAAACGTGGAATCTTGGAATCTTAAACTGAACGGGATGAGAATTGACATCTTATTCTAGACAACTGCGAAAATCATACCTTGGTTGTAGTAGCTAATGCTGCATTTGCTGGGGAACGAATTAGCGCCATCCTCGCCCATCCTATTAGGACAGCTTCTGGAGGTGAGGGAACGAGCGACAATATAGTGGAGTAGACTAAGAATGCATCGTCGTATTTTGCTGCGCGCGAAGCCTCATCCCCGATTGTCCGAAGCCTTGATATACACCGATCCGTGAATTCTGACAGCAGGAATTGAATAAATTTTCCTATGGAAAGACGCACAAACATACCACTAAGCCAGTCCACGATTGACTCGTTGTGCGTTATTGCTTCGCTCATGGTGTCGATAATCTCCAAAAGATGCTGTGCAGCATCATTTATGCGACCATCGGCATACATGGCTTCGCACTGTTGCCTCTTTTCCTCTACACGGAGGGCGTATTGGCCTACAGAAAATTTGTCACCGAGATCCTGGACGACTTGCTCGATATCAGCTGTTTTTTGCACTTTAGCAAGTCGTGCCTCAGGATGATATTGAACGCACCTGAGCTCGATTGCTGCGAATTGTTATCTGCGCGTTGACGGGCGACTGTCAAACAGGTAGAAGACAAGGTGGTGAGGACGCACTTGAGCTTTTTTCCCCTGTACGACGGGACGGGACGGTTTCTTGAAGGCTCTTTTCTTCCTCGTTGGACGCAGCAAGCTGGTGACGTATTCCTTGAGAATTTGCGCCTTGACGCGCATATTGTTCACGAACGCCAAGGATTTTATTTTCGACACCTTGATCATCTCGCAAGGGGAAGAACGCCTCCTCCCAGAGCATCTGTGTCGCATCAAGGGAGTAGGCTGTGATAAGAACAAGATCCTACACGGAATGATAGACTCACATCGTTGTGGTAGGGAGAGGCGAGGGTGTCGCAAAGTTGTCGAATGATGATTTTACCGTCTCCAGCGATCGCAATGTCGTACTTCTCCGAAATAGCCATCGACCAGATGTGGTAGGAGTGGTCGACGACGGCCCCGATTTGTCGATGGGTTGTGGTGTTCCAGAGTGAGGTCGATGAATCAGCGGAGGCTACGATGAAGGTGTCGTTGCCTGCTAGTGCGATACATCTCGGGTCGTTGTCACTGTGAACGGGCCAATGCGAGAGTGTCTTTTTGGTGAATATGTCAAGACAGTGAATATCGCCACATCGAGACAGTGCAAAGAGACGTTGGTTGTCGCTCGTCCAAGCAAGACATTGATTCAAGGACGATTTCACTTGAACTGGAAAATCAACCAGGAGGCGGCCGTCGCTGCTGTCGTAGACCCGTACAGACTTGTTATCCCGCGTCGCAGTCGAAATGAGTTGTCCGTCGGGCGAAAACTTGACGGCGACGACATCATCGTAGTGTTGCAAAGGGCCGAGCAACCGCTGGCTTGTCGAAAGTGACCAGACGGAGAGCATCATGTCACTCGATCCGGTCGCGATTCTCTTCCCCCCGGGCGAGAGATCGATGGCACGTACACAGTACTTGTGTGCCTTGAATTCAGTCATCTTTTTGTGGCTCGTCCCGTCCCAGACCGTCACTTGCCCGTTTTCCGTCCCATTCACGATCCACTCGCCGTCTTGCGAGACCGCAACGTCGTAAACGCGGCATCCAGCGTCCATCGGTCTTCCTACCTCCTTGCCATCCTCCACTCGCCATCGTCGAATCTTCCCTTCCATTCCTACGGTCACGATGTACTTCCCGCCAGCGAAAAACCTGACCGAATATATACGATCCGGAGCATCGATTTCGACCGGGTTCGCGTCGCTGAGGTCATTGACGTTGGAGGTGGCGTTTTCAGTCGATTTCCGACTCTCTGTCTGTTTATCGATTTCAGTGGTCCTAGTATCTTCGTCGGCTTCGGACTTCGATACTCCTTCTGTTGATCTCGTCAGTGCCCTGCATCGTGGTCTTGCCTACCGACTACTAACCGTTCTTTCGCCCTGGGGGAACCTCGGCAAACATTGAGGGCTGGGTGTTTGTGGAGTGGAAAGGCCGCGTGCGTGTGCCTTATTCAACTCTTGCGCAGTCTGGGCGCTTGCTTTTATCGACTTATCTTATCTTTATGCACGTCTTATCAGAGTACTTACTTACTGGAATTAGCCGCGGTCTCTGATCCGTCGGCTCAAAGCGTGTCTGAACCAGGAGCATATAAATTAGATTTCTTTCAGGCAGCCCTTTGGAGTGGGAAGACGATCGCTTCCACTAGGACCTTTCCGAGTCAGGGGCAGACCGCGAAGTAGGGTTTATCCTTTCAATCTCCATTGTGAATCCAACTTGAAGTACGAATACTACATCATTTGATCAAATCAGCATTAACATACTTCAATAACCAAGGACATATTGTACAAACGTGTGGAAGTCCCGATTGTAATCAATGTCGGTTGTTGCCCCTGGTGCTCGCGCGCTTGTCACCCTTTTCCCTTGAAGCCGTTCCGAGTCGCCAAAGCTGTTTGGTCTTTCTCATCGTCCCTTGAGACGCTACGTCTTAAACGCGTCGCGTACGATATCTGACAGCTTCGCCGCGGCGTCAAGCACAGGCGATTCAGGGAGTAATTCTAGTTCTACGAAAACATCAGACGTGCAGAGAACTCGAGAGAAAAAATAAAGACATACCAACCCTCGTTCAGATGAGACTGACGCGCGTCCGAATCAAGCCACCCCGCCAGTTCCGCATGCCCGCAATCCGATGATGCGCCCAATCGCCCTGCATCCTTGAAAACGCGTCCTGAATGTGCTCAGGCTGCAACGCCGTCCGCGCTTCAGGCGGCGGAAGGAATAATGAACTTATAGGCAACGGCGCGTCATCGTCTTCATCGTCGTCGTCATCCCCACCGTCTCTCCGCGCGCGTTTCCTGCCGTCCATCCCCACACCCATCCCGTTCGCTTTCCGCTTGCCGAGGAGGGGAGAGGACGAGGAGGGGGTGTAGTCAACCCTGAGGTACGATTCCTCGAGCGACCTTTTGACGTCAAGACCTGCGAGGGTGAGCGAACGCACCATCTCGAACGCAAGAAAGCCGACGATGTCAACGGTATCATCGTTAGGTTTCAAATCCAGATGCGCGGGGAGGGAGAGGAAATCGCGAAACCGTTTAGCTGTGTAAGAGGTTCTGTCAGTCGTCCAAAAGGAATGTGGGGTCGAACGAACCTTTGCGATAAGTAAAGCTGGCTTGTCGACAGTCGGAATAGTGCTGGTATTCTTCGCGGGTCATTTGGCGGGTGGCGTCGTCGGCTTCTTTGAGACGCTGAATCGAGGCTTCGTGGGCCTCAATGTCGTCTTCGTCTTCCTCGTCATCGGACTGGTGGCCCGATTGACGGAGTATTTCGGAGTAGATGGTAGCGATTTCCCAAAGGAGCTTGATGGTAATCTTCTGGGCCTTGGCGGCCAACTTATCTGGAAGAGAGTTAACGAGAAGAAAGAAGGCAAGGGTGGGGGCACGGACCGTCGGCACCATCCTCGAGAGCTTCGACTTCGACGGCTCCACCGCCATCACCACCACTGTCCTTGGCGTGCTTACGAACGTCCTTCCAGGAGAGGTATGTGCGGAGACGGTTGACTTTGCCTCTATCGTGTCGAATGAGGAAGATGAGGTCCTCGGCGGTGAGGTAGCGGAGGCCGCGACGGTTGGCGTGGGCGCGGGCCTGGAGGATCTGAGTGGGGGTTACGTGAGTGCACGGCAGGGGATCGAAACGAAAGAGCTCACGAGTTCGATTAGCTGACTGCGTACGATGTCTTCGACGAGGTTGACGGTTTCGTGGTTTGGGTCCTGAATCTCGCCAAATACGAACATCTGGGAACACG
>JBBPNI010000432.1:0-23144 GCA_038091135.1 Leccinum fibrillosum | reverse complement strand
TCGCGATCGTGCGGTGGATATGTCTCGACGACCGTCCGCCGCTCGATCCGATGCACGCCGCTCGCGCAGGCGCACTCGGAGTCTGTATACTCACAGCGCCGGTCCTTTTGGCCGCGGCATGGTTATGGATGCGTGAGCCGCGGACGTGGACTCGGCGGATTGAGTCGGATACCACGCCTGCACCCACAACACACGCACCCACAACGCACGCACGCACACCAGCATTGTCATTGACATTGGTATGTCGTGATACTGCGAGTCCGATATTGTCATGTTGCTTACTCTCGGTTCTTTTGTTCCCCTCTTGTTTTGTTTTTTTTCGAACCAGACCGATGGCTTCGGACGCCCCATCACCTACGACCCGTCAAGTCCCCAAACTCGGCCTCGGCCTCGTCCACGCGTGACCACTCCCACGGTGGTGATGGAGACGATGGGATACGTACTCGTCACGCTTTGTATTCTTTCGATCAGGTTGCTTTGTTTTTGACCCTCTTGTTGCGGTGTCCTACGACTCTCTTTTTGCTCCGATCACAGTCTTTATTACGATACCATTGCTGCGTTACCGATCTGTGTGATTATACCCGGGCTCTGCCCTCAGCGTTCATTGGGGGCGTGAAATCTTGCTTCTCGTGCGCAGCACACCCGACTAGGCCAAATGAATTACCTGACTCACTGCCACAGTGAGAGTATGGCTGGGCTCAGATCGCAGTGCGACGGCGTGTGGTCCGAATTAGACCAAATCTACGTGGAAGCTCTTTGAGTATGACTAGGACGTTCACGGTTTCATACGACTCCCTGGCTGATTGTCGTCACAAAACCCAATGCCATATAGTTGTCTAGTCAAATACAGTGTTACCAAGTGGAAGGCCATACAAAAAAGGTAGCTAGCGAAACAATAGAAAAGCAATGCAATGTTTACCGGGGGGTATTTACCAAGGGTATATCAGTTCGTTCCGTCCTTTATGCAGAATGATTAAATCATATCAAGAGTTAGAGATTTGGGATCTGGGATTTGGGCGGCGAGGGAGTGTGAAATGCGGGAATATGGCAGTGATTGGCCATTTAGGGGCGTGGCGATCGATCGACACGTTACAACACAAAAGGCGAGGACCAAGGTTACACGGATCATTGCATCATGCCCTTGTGACGCTTCATGCTCTTCTCGTGGCGTTTGCAATCGCTACTGTTGTAGAATCGTTGATCGCAACCTATGATGCTACACGCAAAAGGTCGCTCGCCGGTGTGCGATTGCATATGGCCTACAATGTGGCGTCATTGGGATTCACGCCAACTAGTAGCAGCGCGAAAACTCACGCTTGAGAGAGAATAATGCAGTAAAAGTCTGCTTGCATTCCGGACACTCGAACTGAGCAGGGTGGCGGCGACGACGACTATTAGCCTCGAGCATAGCCTTGCTAGCTACGGGTCCAGGGCGACAGGGGCCTGTTGAACTTGAGCGGGGACGATGAGGCCCGCCCTGCAGGCCAAAGGAAGCGGTAATGTTGACGGAATCGGTGGAAAGGGATCCGATGTAATTGTGAGATGCCCAGATAGGCCCATTAGAGGTGGCGGGGGAAGGAGACAAAGGAGACTCTGTGTCTGAGAGTGCCGAGTAATCATAGATTGACGAGGGGGACAATGAGCCGCCAAAAGAGGAGGAGGGCGAGGGAGTGGGGCTGCCAAAGCTGGACGGGGAAAGGCCTGGTTCCGCTGCGGACATGGCACCGTGGTCTTGCATGATGCCAGAGTATGGGTTGGAATAATCAGGACCAGTGATGTAAAGCCCGGTGGTAGTGAGGTGGGCAAACTCGTCCATTTCTTCAAGTTCGGAGATGTTTGAGGATGGGTCTGAAGGATAGTGAGTGTGGCGCTACATGGTAGACAGGAGGGAAGCTTACACTCGGGGTGCATGACGTAGGGATACATATCACCACCTTGGGTAGAGTGGAACATGTTGCTGCAGATATCCGGCTGAAGCCAGTCGGGTCCAAGGCTAAGGAATGATGAGTTGACAGGAACGGGTCACTACAGGATGTGGACATACAGTGCAGAAGCGTCGTCTGAATCGAGTATATGGATGGAGGGGACTGAGGAGGAGGGGATGTTGTTCATGGCTAGGTACCGATGTGTGGGGGGAAGGGAAATGTGCGTCAAACTGTTGGGATGCGGAAGATCAAGAGGGTTATTATATAGTTGGGCGCCTGCGTCCGAATCGGTGAGAAGCGCTAGACGCCAGTGCATCCACCAAAGAATGCGAGCGGCAGACGCCCATGGAAAGAACTGAAACCAACGAGGTTGCGTCACGGGTGGTAGATCGGGCGGGACGGAACGCTGAAAATGACGAACCTGGGGCCAACACCAGCAAGGAAACGGCCATGAAGAGGCCTGGATATGGCCATGTGTGGACGAGCGAATTCTGCATAGAAAACGAGAGGAGAAGCGAAGGAGAAACCACTGCAATTTTGGGCGCTCTTGGGTCAAGCGGCTGTGTCAATGTCTTTCCAGAAGAACGCGGCTGTGCCATGCCTTGCCCGTCACGTGACCGTTCTTTCCCTGCCACATATTCACCCGCCACTCGTCGTGGCCGCGTGTCAAAAAAATATTACGCGTTGTGGGCATCTGACACTGCATTTTTTATCCGACGAACAAGGATAGGTGGGCGCTCCGTCGCCCGCCGCTTTCACTCCCTGAGCCAACTTTGGTCCTCACACTTGCAACGTGTTGAACCAGCCCCAGCGTTACTTGTATACTTGTCCGTCCGGGATATCAAAAGTTGGCACGGTGGCTGTGATCCTATGAACCTTACACGAGGTGGAAGCATGCCAAAAGCCAAGGTACACACAACCAACAACAACGCCACCTCCAAATTGGGCCGCGTTTCGATCTATTACACCAAACCGGTCACCTAACAAGTATGGCGAACGAGACAATAATCAATACCCCCGAGTCACGCAAACGTAACCTACTCAATCGTCGCCATCGCTTCCATAGTCTGCCAGTCCCAACCCTGTCCTAACAGGCTTCGTCGGTGGCATGTTCTCAAAGTGGTGGGCGGTCTCGTTCCGACTCCGTATCTCCGCAAAATACCTCAGTCCCTCCAATGTGTCCGCAGTGAGTAGCCCAAGGGGTTTGGATGGCTGCTCGGTCAGGGTCCCTTCCGTTAATAGACCTATCTTCCTTCGTTTCGGATCATGGGAATCAGGAGCCTGGGAGTCATCGTCCTCTGCTTCCACAACCTCTCCCTCATAGTCCAATACGTCACCATCTTCTAGCGCTCGTACCGCCCTCATTGCTTCCACGATCCGAGGATCCATACGGGCCTTTATGGCTTCTTGTCCCATATCTTCCAGACGCCGTTTCTCGGCCACTTTTTGGACAGGGTTTGGGTCTTCCGTGGCCCAACGGACATTGAGGATCTCATCGTTGTCCAGTGATTGGCACGCCATCGCTTCCTTGGCAAATTGTGCGCCCAGCTCTGATACATAGGTTACGAAGGCAACGCTTCGATACTGCAATACACGGGCTGATGAAAATTAAGTTCTGGTAGAATGCGACCAAATGATGGACGTACTTCGCTCGATCTCTCCCCATTCCCTAAAGTGACGGTTGACGATCTCCTCTGTTTCAGGTCCTGGCCCTGTTTCCTTGATCCGACCCACGTATAGCGTCCGATTTTGACGGTTGAAGCTGCCCACGCCACCCATATCGTCTCGGTAATCAGCAAACTTGTCCCTGGAAAAGCAATCCTTGGAGCTGTCGGGTAGGGTGTTGTTTAGGTCGGGGAGGACGTGTAGATAGTTACATTCCCAGCCATACGGGCAGCAGCCACGCGCATAGAAAAGACAGCAGTACTTGTTACCAGTTTGGTTGGCACGCGTGAGGCCACTGTCTTTCTTGATGTTACATCGCGTCTGCGACTTGATTTTGCTGCGGTGCCGTTAGTCTGAAGCCCTACAACCCGGGGATGAGACCCACTTTGAGTAATTGTCCTCGCGATCTCCACCGGCCCATTTGTTGTACCATATGTCTGTTATTGTCTATTAGAGACGACTCAACACAGGACAGTAAGAAGAGACTGACTGTACTCTTTGCCGGTCTGGACGGTCTCTTTTTTGTCGACGTCGCCAG
This sequence comes from Leccinum fibrillosum, assembly GCA_038091135.1. NCBI lineage: Eukaryota > Fungi > Basidiomycota > Agaricomycetes > Boletales > Boletaceae > Leccinum > Leccinum fibrillosum. The sequence continues at coordinate 19,016 of JBBPNI010000432.1, read as the reverse complement.
CCTTGACTTGTTTTCTGGCCGGCTTGAGCTTTTTTGTTTTCTTCACGACGGCCAGGGCGGGGGCGGGGTCGGCTTTGTCGGCGGACATCGTTGGTGTGGTCGTCATTGGTCAATGTTTGTAGTCGGCGCCGAATGGCGGTGCAAATGCTGTTCCCATATCACGTGACAAGCACGTGGGTAAATGACGGCCCGAGTCGAAGTGTGTCGTCGCGTAGTCATCTAAACGTCACCACCGCCGCGAAGAGGGTCAGAATGGCCCGCCTCTCGTCGTCGCTGGCGTCCACGAAGCCGACAAACAGCGCTCAAGCCGACGTCACCATCGGCCATGTGTACGTTCGTGTCCCCCCCTTTCTTCGTCCGCTCACACGCACTACAGCCAGCTCCGCGATCTCATCATATGTCCTCGAGAGCCGGGGCTCGTCAACTACGTGCAAGGTAACTCCATCGTAGAGCATGATCTTTACTCTCCTGACATCGTGCGTGCCTCCCGAATCCCCTCTGCCCGCCTCCTCACACCCCTTCGCACGCGCCAGGCCGTCCGCAGCATCGCAAACCTTTCATTCGTCCCAAATGCCCTCGCCTCTGTACAGCTTCCTGGCTCGGACACCACCCTCCTCGCCGCAGGTGGACAGGACGCCGAAATCCACCTTTCCCTCCACCAGTCCTCCTCGCGATCTCAGCGGAGGGAAGATTCGTTTCATTGCAATAATGCCATCTGGCAGTACTACAGGAAACTCCAGGGCTCGATCAACAATTCAGTATTACTCAGTTCTCTGAGTCTGACGAGATCCGCGCAGAGCAGCGTGGAGCCTCGCCTCGTCGTTAGCAACAACGACTCCACCGTGCGCTTCTACGACATATCCGTCCGCGCTGAATCCGGCCCAAAGGATCTATGGCAGTCGGGTAACTTGAGGCTCGAAGAGCCTATCAACCATTGTACGCATGCTCTATCCCCTCTCGGTCTTTCGCTCACATCACTTCCCAGCTTCTATATCCCCAGACGGGAGAACACTTCTCTCTGTCGGGGATTCTCCACGGATTTATCTACACCACCTCACGGGTGGTCCTCGTATCACATTTTCTCCAATCGTCACACTGAATGTCCCGCCCCCTGACGCTAGATTCTACTCCCCTTCGCTTTCTGCATCCTTCTCCACCGCATTCTCACACGATGGCATGAAATTTGCCGTTGCTTCCCAAGAGGGCGTCGTCGCTGTCTGGGACGTGCGAAGCACGAAACCGATGAAAGTTATTCAGACCGATAAAACCAGGCAGCCGGTCGGGCACCCTGGGAGTGGAGATGGAAGCAGCATGCTCAGCGATGATCCGTGGGACTGGACAAGAGGTACTTCAAAGGCCCCTGGTTGGGGCGTCCGCAGTATTAAATTTGGTGCCGGAGGCACACATGGTCGTCCTGGACACGAGGTCATGACGTTCACAGAGGTGAGGATCATCTTCATATGGTGGAGCATGCTAGCGCGCGGGTTTCCTGACGTTTCACACAGCACACAAATCTCCTTCATGTGATCGATGCTCGTACTTTCGAGACAGAGGATATCATTCGCGTACCCAACGTCGCAGGGCGGTCGGAATCGCGTTTGACTCCGTCCCGTCCTTTATCGATGTCTCCCGCTCCTTTTGATGTGATCCACACATCCGCCACATCACCCCCTATGCAAACTGCGCAGCCACCGCGTGTAATTCGCACACAAGAAATCTTTCACATCAATTCATTCCCCAACAGTGTGCCCTTTTCCACACGAAGACCCTCGCATCGCATCCTTCGGCGGCGGGACGGCGAGGATGGAGAGGGTTATAATTATGGGGAAATTCTCGCCTTGCCTCTTGGGGATAGCGTGGTCCAGGAAAATGTTCGAGAAGCATTTTCTCGACCTCGTCGGGCGGTCCGTCCGTATCTTTCCCATCGAGCAGACATCTATCCACAGTCTTCTGCGAGAGGCACCGCCAACTTACACGCGCACGGTAACCATGACATCGATGGCGATGGAAGAGAAGACGTAGACAGCATGGACGTGGATGAAGCAGAAACAGACTGCATCTCGCGTGCACCTTCCCGGTCGTCTTCCCCGCCACCTTCCATCCACCTTCCACTGCAGACCTCTCCTTCACCATCCCGAGGCACTGCCCTGGCGAGATACACGAATACTCGCCATTCGCCTCATCCCGGCCGTCGAACGACCACACGCACCAATCCTGTGGTGGAGCAAATACAGAACCCCGATCTAGACATCGCGGGAACGTGCTTTGACCCCCAGGGCGGGATGATATACGTCGCCACGACGGACAGCGTTTCAGAGTGGGCCGTCAATGGGGCGGACAAGCGGTGGTGGGGCTGTAATGCATGGGCATGAACAGCAGGCCCGTCTCGGACACATTTCCCACTCTCACGCGCACCCGCTCCACTTGGACCCACCCACAAATAATTTGTTTCGATCTCATGTTGCATTATCTTTTTCGCTGGCACTGCGAGCTGTATGGCCTCGCTGTACCACTACATGTTTGTATCTGACATCATGGTTCGTACTGCATTTCACGTTGTTTGTTGTTCACGATATGACGCAAGGTTGCTTGTATCCGTACACATTATGAAGTGTCTAGTAGCTATTTATGTAAGGCTTGCATAGCTGTAGTATTTCCTGGTGGAATGCATGCATGATGTGATCTTAGCAGTGTACATAGACTTTTGATGTTGACAGTCGTGTGTCGTCGTGCTGCGCTCTCGCGGGCGGGCATCCCTGGCGCTTTGCAGAGGCAGTCTTTCCTTCGTCCTCGCCTCTTCGCGCCGCTGCCTGCCCAATTCTCAACATCTCCACGCCGACATGCTGTGACACCGAAAGAACAGCGGCGCAAAGACTGGATGGTCGTGCGCAAGCTGATGGGCAACGTCTGGCCGAAACACGACTGGAACACCCGCTGCCGCGTCGTCCTCGGCTTCGCCCTCCTGGTCAGCGGAAAGGTAAACTCTGCATCGTCCTCGAACATTCGCCTTCACCGTTGACGTTCTCCAGGTCTTGAACGTGCAAGTCCCACAGTTGTTCAAAGACGTCATCGACGCCCTTAATCTCGACGTCTCTGCTACTTCCACCGCCTGGGTCGTCGCAGGCTCGCTTATCCTCGGTTGTGCGTACTCGCCAGTCCTTTTAAGCTATGCTGCATCTCACCAACCTCTCTCCCCCGCAGACGGTGCCGCCCGCGTCGGCGCCACCGTGTTCGGCGAACTGTTGAATGCAGTCTTTGCCAACATCGGCCAGCGCGCCATACGCAAGGTCTCACGCGAGACCTTTGAGCACCTGCTCAATCTCAACCTCAAGTTCCATCTCTCCCGACAGACGGGCGGTCTCACCCGCGCCATCGATCGCGGAACAAAGTATGCTCGCGCGCAGCTCGGTCCCCCCCGTTTTCATATCCTGATAGATAGGTCGACAGGGGCATCACGTTCATGCTTCAGGCTATCCTGTTTCGTATCGTTCCGACCGCGTTGGAGATAACCATGGTGTGCGGTATCCTCGTGCGTGTTGGGTCTTCTTGCTTTGTGTCGGTGTATTCATGGATCACATGCTTAGACGTATAAATTCGGCTGGGACTTTGCCGCGATAACGGCGACCACGCTTGCTGCGTATACCTGGTTTACCGTCCGAACCACGTCCTGGAGGTTAGCGAATCATCCTCGTATACGGTCTTGTCAGACTCTCACACACGTATGGTTAGAACGCAGTTTCGACGCGATGCGAACAAGGCTGACAACAAGGCTGCATCTTCGGCCGTCGATTCTCTGATCAACTACGAGGCAGTCAAGGTATGTACCTCTGTTCCGCTTCTTCATATCTCATTTGCAATCCCGTTCTACAGCATTTCAACAACGAAAAGTTCGAGATCGCGCAATATGACGCGCATCTGAAGCAATACGAGAAATCGTCGGTCCAGATCACGACTTCCTTGGCATACCTCAATGCGGGCCAGAACGTCATATTCTCCAGCGCGTTGACGGCGACCATGTTTTTGGCTGCACAGGGCGTGCTGAATGGTGAGAACCTCATCTGGGATATCCGATCAGCTTGATGAAACGATGTTCAGGAACGATGACTATCGGTGATCTCGTCATGGTCAATCAGTTGATATTCCAACTGTCTCTTCCCCTGAACTTTTTGGGTAGCATATACCGTGAGCTACGACAGAATTTGTTGGATATGGAAGTGCTGTTCACTCTCCAAACCGAGAATGCTCCAGTCAAGGTACGTCGTTTCCGCCATAACCTAGACTCGTGTCTCATCATTGCCTAGGACAAACCTGAGGCGCGACCACTGGCGCTCAGGGGCGGCTCTATCCGTTTCGAGAACGTCAACTTTGGATATCACCCTGACCGTCCCATATTCCGCAACCTTTCGTTTGCCGTTCCAGCTGGCAAGAAGGTGGCCATCGTTGGACCCTCTGGCTGTGGCAAATCCACCGTCTTTCGGCTTCTGTTTAGGTTCTACGATCCATCTTCTGGTCGGATCCTCATCGACGATCAGGACATCCAAGACGTACAAATCGAGAGCCTCCGTAGATCGGTAGGCGTCGTTCCCCAGGACACGCCTCTTTTCCACTCGGACATCATGCACAACGTGCGGTACGGACGGCTCGACGCAACGGATGAGGAGGTGAAGGCGGCTGCCATCAAGGCCAGCGTGCACGACACTATCGTGAGCCTACCAGACGGGTATCGGACTACCGTCGGCGAGCGAGGGCTGATGATCTCGGGAGGGGAGAAGCAGCGGTTGGCGATTGCGCGCGTGTTGTTGAAGGACCCGTCGATTTTGTTTTTCGACGAAGCGGTGAGCATGTGTGTCGCTATTCGTGCGTCGATGGTGCTGAACGGCAGCTTTCTCGCTCAGACGTCTGCTCTCGATGCGCACACGGAGGCGGAGATCATGAAGAGTATCGATAGCACGCTGTTGAACAGCGAACGGACGAGTATATTTATCGCACACAAACTACGTACTGTGGTCGACGCAGGCGAGTTTTGTTCTCTGTCGTCGCCAAGTGAGCGCTGACCACATGCGAAACGGCACAGACTTGATCATCGTTCTCAAGGAGGGTCGCGTCTTTGAGCAGGGCACGCACGAGGAGCTGTTGCGTCTAGGTGGATTGTACCACGATATGTGGGCCCAACAGTCGGCGTCGGACAATGTATCAGGTAGTGCGGATCAAGAGGGTCAGTAACTGCGTTTTCTCTGTCCCTGAGGGAAATGGAGAAAGGGTGCGTTCGGGTTTTCGGTCCCGCGTTTGACGCTTGTCGGAATGGGCGAATGACGAACACATGGGGCGGACAAGGTTTGCTGATCTTTTTTTGGGGTGACGGTGGCTGCGGCGGTGGGGTTGGGGATCCTGGGAGTCATGGATACTAGGTCCATTAGGCACAATACACGCTGTGCAGACCGCCACGATCTGGATGGATCTTTCGGTTTGGATGTTCCCCTGCGAATTTCTCGAATTATAGACACATAGCCACTAATACTAGAAAGTTCATACAAACTCATTGCGCGGCAGCTCTGACGACCTATGGTGTTACCTCATTCCATGCGCCCGCGCAACCAGCTCAATAGGCCCTTGGTTCCTTCGCGTTCCCAAATTCTCCTTTGGGGAATCCGAAACCTTTTGATTACGATACGAAAATGAAGTAAGTCCACGGCCGTGCGTGCGAAGCGATATAAAAAAAAGAGACTCACACGTTCCCGTCCACCAAAAAGACGTCGAGGGGCAACAAGCCGAGTTCCGGGGGCAACTTAACAACCTCGTTATCCCTCAAATCCAGCTCCTCGAGCTTCCAATCGGGGACGGTACGGTTTCCCTTGAAGATCTCCGCTACGCCCTGGAAGCCATCGAGCGCCGCGATGTGGTTCCCGCGCAGCCGGAGGTGTCTCAGTCCCGGACGACCCGCACCGTCCTGCGCTGACGCCGCCATGACGAGACTCATCAACACGTCCTTCTGGAGCGCAGCAGACGTCAGCGCGTTGTACGACACGTCCAGCGTCCTCAGTTTAGGGAACAACCGTGTCAACAACGGCAAAAGCGGCTCGTTCGATTTCATCGGGGTTGCGCCTCCCTCGACTTGGCGCATGACTGTGACACAGTCGGTGAAACCACATCCGTCCATGATCAGCTCCTCAAGGTTGGGTATCAACCCTGCGTCCGTATCGGGTCGGGAACAGGGCAACGAGGCGGACAGGTCCATTTTCCTATTGCTGAGAACGAGGGTCTTGAGAGTCGATGCAAAGGACTGTGAAGATATAATTGCGATGGGAATACTTGGTGTAGGTAGAGCGATATCTGTTTTTCCAGGGGTGACGAGTGCGTTCAAGGAAGGTGTCGCAAGAGAAAAGGACCTTGAATGCGATCTCGGTGGTGCTGCTGCCGAAGCAGGGAGCGTGAGCGTCTGGGTTGCTGCTTTGTAGTACTGAGGATTGTTCAAGTTGAATGTCGATGGGGTACTTTGCGGTGGAGTACTTTGTAGTGGAGTAATTTGCGGTGGAGGTGAGCTCGGGTGACCGATGCCGGTGACCGAAGTACGTTTGCTTGCCGAGGTCGGAGTACTTGCAGTCGTCGTCGAAGATTCGGCTGCTGCTGCAGCCGCTCTGGCACGCCTGCGACCGCCTTCGGTCAGCAAACCATGTTCTGCTTCGATTTCCCAAGCTTCCTTTGCGGAAGGTTCGCGAGAGGGACGATGCGCAGTGTCCGTTGATGGGTCACCGTTCGCCACAGACCTTCCACTCCGGTGTCTCATCCTGCGATCAGCTTCGATCTCCCAGGCTTCCTTCACCACCTTCTTCCCGACTGTTATCCTAAGAGTGCCTTCTGGGGATTCATCTGTAGTCATATCATACACGAGTGACTGTTTCAAGCTAGATAATGCCAACGTTACAGCTTCGGCATTTACACGCGTTTCCTCGAGATCTAGAATGCGCAATGAAGGGAAATTTCGAGCGTCACCGGCGAGGAGAACAGGCGGGAAGGCATCGTCTCCAATGTCTGCCTTTGCTAGACGAAGTTCTTTCAACTGACCAAGAGCTCCAAGCGCACGTATAAGGGCCGAGGAATCAGAGTTCTCTGAAGCGATAGGGTTGGAGGACAAGTCAACCTTGGATAAACCAGAAGGGATATTCTTGTAGTCGATGGTAGAAGCAGTCAACTTGTTGAAAGACACGTCAAGCGACAGAAGGCGTGGCAATGGCACGTTGGCTCGCGTAATGACTGGGCCAAAGAAGCCTCCGGAGCTAGTATCCGTTCGCGATCGGCGAGAACCTGAGAACGCTTCACCAAACGACAGGGCGACAAGAGAATTATGCGACAGATTTAGTGTAGAGAGTGTGGGGAGTGCAAAGATATTAATGGGGAGTGATGATAGCGAGTTATGCGAAAGATCTAGGCTTGTAAGGGCTGTCAAGTCGGCAAAAGTGTTGGGCAGAGCACAGATCCTGTTTTGATGTAGCTTCCCCGGTAATGAGCAAAATGTATCGATAGCAAACAGAAAAAACCCATACATCGACGGTCTTGAGCGATCCAAAGAGTGAAATTTCGTGTTGAATCTCTACGATCTCGTTGTTCCATGCTTTTATGACTTGTAGGTCCTGGGCCTCAAACCATGCTGGATTTGCACGTTGTCCAGGTCGTTTTTCAGGGACATCTGAGGTACCTATCGGGGGTTCCTCGGGAACTGACTTCAATGCGTCGGGCTTTATCCCCAAGTGGATCTCAAATAATGCAGATGGCAGGCAAGGTAACAAACGCGAGGCAAGATTTATGGAACCTGTCGTAGGAATCTTGTCAGGTAGGCTGCCGGGTGGAGGAGAAAGTAGCGTCCACACCTGTACTGCGAGCACGCTCGATGGCTTCTTTCACGGACCACCGACTGAGATCAGCATTCTCGTCGACCTCTCTCTTGGTCGGACTCTTGCTGTCAAGAATAGAATCCTCCAATGTGTCGAGGCTATCGAAACCAACGCCATCACCGAAGATGGGTTTAGTAGTTGCCTTCTTAGCTTCCGCACGCTTGAGAGCGATGGCTTCTTTGATGTTGACAGGTAGTTTGGGGGTTGGAACAGCTTCTTCTAGTGGAATGCGGCGAACCAGTTTGGAAGGCGACTTCGGGATCGACTTTGTGCGAACGCGAGGGGTCGAGGGGAATGCTGTTGCACCAGCTGATGGTTTAGATGGTGACGGTGCTCGAGAACGAGGCGTCGGAGGAACCAAAGTAGTTTTGACTGTTGGTCTAGAAGAGGAAGTCTGTGAAAAGCGAGACATGTTAAAAGAAACAAGAATGAATCAACACGCGCAAGTCACGGCGGGAGGAACGTGTACGATGTTGACGAGCGGTCACGCGGAATATTACGAAACTACTAGTTGGCCGTCTAGACAAAGTGTCCGTATTAAAGTGCATCGGTCGTCGCCTCAGGTAGACCCGCCTCCTTCGGCTTCGTCCTCGCTAGCTCCATCATCGTCCTCATATACGTGCAGATTACTGATCCCTTCCTCCGTTTGCCTAAGCTCCGCGTATACCTCCTCCTCATCGCGTCTGTATTTGGTGAGATCGAACTCATCTGACGCATCTCCATCATCTTGCTCTTCGAACCACTCTGGGTTGTATTGGAACTGATCCCAGGTCAGAAAAGTCACAGGAAGCCAATCCATGACCTACCAGGTCTCTACCACTCATACCAGTGATCTTGCCGGCTGCATGTTGCGTTTCCTTGACTTTGCGCAACGCTTCCGCTTCCGCGTCTTTCTTGTCCATTCGTGTCTTTTTCCAGACAGCGAAAGTTTCGGGAGTAACTGGAGTGAGATTGGAGCCTAACTTGTGTCGCTAAAACAGGATGAGCACTTTGGACCTGCATGGGACGTAAAAGCCTACCTCTGTCTCCAGAAACTCCTCGAGTGATATCACGTTGGCTTTCGCGGCCTCCTCCGCAGCTTTCCTCTCAGACTTGAGGACGAAGCCAGGCGGTAAAGCATGTCGGTACTGGCATCTTTCTCCACCGTTCGGGCATTCCCAGAACCATCCAAACCTGAAAAGATGGAGACATTAGGGCCAATGCAATGCTGGGAAACACTAAGTACTTTTTTGTCTCGATGGCGTCGATAAAGAATTTGCAAACGATCTATACGCGTATTAGTAAAAACATGCTGAAGGCCAGCTTGAGCTTCACGCACGTCTGTCATAGTTCGTGGATTGCCATGCTTCGATATTACAACACTCCGCAATTTCTCCTCGTCCCAATTTTCCATCGTGTCTACCGGGTTCGTTAGTATCATCGAGGGAAATGAATATGTCTCTACGGACCTTTCATCTGTTCCTCCCGTTTGTCTTCATAGAGGTTTTTCTTGTCCACCTTCCGGCCAACATCGAGATCGTGGCTGAATTTGCACTTGCTCCCTTTCTCGCAGTTCCCAGCCTTGTAGAACGCACAAAGAACGGTCTTGGGGTCAACACCGAAAGGTATTCTCTGCGTTTGTACCGGCTTGAACAAGGCAGCTTCCTCTTTCTTACGCTTCTCCTCCTCGAATTTTTCCTTGGCTCGTAGCTCCTTCTCCTTCTCCTTTGCAAGCGCTTCCCGAGATTTGCCCGCCGTAGCAGCCTGCGCCTGAATCTGTTTCACTTGCTTTTGGACCCTAGCGGACTTGTTTTTCTACGAAATGACCGCCGTTAACATTATCCGATTTTGCGGAAACGACTGCGCACATTCTTCATGCCAAATGTCTTCACAAAAAACCTTGATTCGTTAGTCTACGATACAAACTGTTAGCTATGAGATCACCTTGTCATCCTTCACTTTGGAAGACGATGATGGCGCGTTTTGCTTCTTTGGAGGCATTCTAGATATCGTCAGGGATCAATGTCTTCTTCGGATTTTTCAGGTGCAGTTTGAGGAAGTAGATATACTACTACTCAGCCTTGACGTTGACAGTTAATGAGGGCCGATGATCTCGTGGAGTGGAAACAGCCTGTACTACGGGTCAACCGGTCACGGTCGTGTCCGAGTTTCACAGGCTCAAATTAGACTGAGCCGACGGGACGCGCTTCAGAGCGCTCCCTTCACTGATTAAAACTCTATCATATCATTCCAATCCATCAGAATGGCTGAATCATCGATACTAAAATATAGAGCGTACTGCATTGACCTATCCAGCTGCAGCGCGGATATATAAACCACCTTGCATTCCTAACAGATCCTCAATAGACTGTCGCTGCCTCAGCCTCAGGAGTCAGCAATGACTCAGATGTCCCGCTACGCATGGGTACCATCACTCGGCTTCAACGGAACATTGTACAATCCTCTCCCCACTGTCTTCGCAGGTGTTTCTCTGACGGCAATGTGAGCCTCGTGTTCTCGTTTGTTTCGAGCTCAACGTGCTCATTGCGCCAGCGCGTTCGTATTATTGACTGCTCAAGTCGGACTGTACTTTTGGAAACCGTCTGTTCATAGACGTGACAGTCTTTGGATCAAGGGTATTGTGAGCATTATTGAAGTATATATAAAATGTCTATGTTACTTTTGGCCACAGGTTATTCTCGTCTGGTTAGTCTGCGGTTCCAGTTGACCAGGCATACATTGATGAGAGTAGGATTGTACAAGCTTTAGATGCGTAAGTGGCATGATATACAAACCACCGTTTATCTGAAATCTTTGGCAAAGTGCACTAACATTCCACATGACTGCTGTTGCCCATGGGGATTTTACCATGCAAAACACGGAGCAGGCCTTGAAGTGCTTAAGGTATGTAGATACTAGATAGTTCTCTGATGTCAGGCTGATAAAATTCCTGGATATTGCAGGGAATGGGCGATTCACATCGGAACAAATGTAATATCCATAACTTCAAAACTTGTACTCAAGACTCAGTGTTGCTAACTCGCACAATTTAGGCAACAACTGGATGCCTTGTCCATGCATACTTCATCAGTCGCATCTACCTTCGTGAGTAGCAGGTCTCATTTATACATATGTGTGATATATAACAGCGTATCTAGTAAGAACCAATTCACTTCATATAGGTCTTTCAGTGATGCTTGTGCGTAGTAATATTATCTAGGGATTATCTAGTCAATGATGCTAACATAATAATAGTGCGTTGTTCTGATTCTCGAAGGAGGTAAAACCACTTGAAGTATTGTTCACTATAAAATCATATTGATTTCCAAACAGTCTTTGGATTAATCTCTTTTGTATTTTTGTAAGTGCATCTTTGCATGGGCAACTGACTCGGAGACTATTCTTATGTATTATTCTTTAGCATGAATTCTAGTTTTGGAGTAGATCCATCTGCAGTCGTAAATGCAAGTTTCATTTTCGTTAACAATATTCCATGTGTCCTAACTTCAGCAGTGGTCAATACCTAGTTGGCTGGGATCATCCATCTTAGCTGACATTTTAATCGCTGGATCATTGTGTTATGTTCTGAAGGAAAATGGCCCTGTTAGATCAACAAGGTTAGTAGTATCGGATAAGACAATTTGAAAATGGTGCTGAGCTATTGGTGTACAGACTGTATTTGTTGATCAAGAGGCTTACGAAATTTTCTGTTCAGACTGGAGCAATAACTAGGTATACGGAATTGCTTTTGTGGAAACTACATCGCTAACAGATTTGATTGTAGTCTAGTTGCTGGGATTACAGTGGCGCTTGTAAGTATTTATTCATGATTTTATGACACCAATTTACTGACATATATAGTGGTCTGCAACTCAGCTTGATATGGGACATCTGTTTATGATTTTTCCTATGGGTGGCCGTGAGTGTATTGATTCCCATTATACTTTTTGTTGACTGTTCCTTCAAATAGTTTATGCCGCATGCTTTATGGCAAAGTTTGTCGTTTTTCATTCTTTAAAAAAGGAATCTAACAGCTGCTGTATCAAGTTTGATTGCCAGGGAATCCTATTTCTCTCATATTCAGGTGGATGAAGAGGAAGTATGCCTTGGAGTGATAAGCAGAAGTATTTCTTTTGCTACTCCTGCAGGTTCTGAAAAGGTATGTCCACGTGTCAAACCTGTAGAAGGATATTTATTTTACATTCATTTTCTTCAGAGTCAACAAAGTATCTCTAGTAAAGATCAATCCACTTTGTAAGATTAGTTTATCTAGAAGATCAATTGGAAGAGGTTATTTCGCATCAATACAATACTGTTTGTAGAGTTACCGGATTTTGTTCAAATGTAAATACAGGAAATCTTCATTCTTCCAGTAATATTACCACATCTTACAACGAATGACATCTAGGTAGTTAAGAAGAACGGATATTCAATCCACTCGGTGGATCCCACACACCGAGTTCTTTCTTTATCTTCTGAATATCTTGGTCCCATCTCTCTTCCCAGTAAACAGTCAGAAAACACCTAGCACTTCCACCACACTTGATCCCCCATGGTACAAATTCACGCCATAATCTGTCACGCTGCGCTTCCTTCATCTTGATAGAGGCACCAAGTGCTAACGCGGTCATAGGAAACCCTAGATTTGCAAATTCGAATGCTTTGAGGGCGAGTTCCGGTAGAGCAGAGACGCGGAGAGCGAAGAGAGCATGATAGAAATCGTGCGTTTCACGATATCGTTGCATGACGTACGCAAGTTCTGGGTCATCAATATAGTGAACCTACTTGAAACATGAGGTCTCCAATAACATTAGAGAAAATATAGATGGCAAACCGGCTCTCGGGAATCTGGGGATACTTTGCATGCTTCAAGCCATCTCATGTATTCTCTTCCGAACGTCCCATCGGGAAGGGCCTTGAGCTTTTCAAAGTCCAGCGTCTTTGAGTTGATGCGAGGACGCTCCTTAAGGATCCTACGCCCCTCTGCAGAGTCAAGCATGATGTCACGCAACCTTGGCAACGTTAAAATGGCGGTAGTTTCGCCAAGGGCGGCGATCATGTCTAGGATATATCAACACGATGAGAATGTTCCGAGCCACTCCCGAAAAAGCTTACCGCCGCGCCTTGGGTCCACGAATGCCATGACGGCGGAGCCTAGGGTGAGGAATGCATTCTCAAAGCCGTTGAGGGGAATGTGACCTGGATAAGCCGGGGAACGATCACGCGACACTAAGTTCGTCTGGAATGCGCGGAACGGGGGTACGAGGGTGCGATTATTGCGCAGAGTATTCCTACAGACTCTTGCAGTGACCGTGCCGGACATGTGCATGATGCAGGAGTTGTACTAGTTGAACAAACTGAACGCGTTGACTACAGTTACGACTTTAGACCCTAACCCCAGCCTAGGGTATGCGGCATAACTTCGCTCATTCCCGGAATACGAAGTTGGAGTGCGACCACAACCAAGATATCGATCCTGCCAGTGACTCTGCCTCGAGCGTTGGTAAATTGCGGACGGGCACCGCAAACATAATCGAGCGCGCATTTTTATATTGGGTGCATGCCGAAGCTGTAGCCTTTCTCCTCTCTAAGCCGCGCGTATTTCCCTCTGTGGAACTTCCACAGCCATGTGTGGACAATTGAAGTACCACAATGTCAAAGCGTTGGTTTCCATCCCCCCTATATATAAAACCGATCCCACTATCTGACCTGTCATCGTGACCACTGATAGTTGGAGTCGTCCATCCCATCCAGTATGCCATCTGCGCGCCCCATGCCCATATCTCTCAACCTCCGCACCTCTGCCGATCTACACGCAAATGATCATGCGAAACCTGATACTCGCCGTTTTGGTGCCATTTTTGCCCCAGCGGTTTCAGGCGCTATCGCTACCGACCGTGGTGATGCCACAGACCAAGCAGAACGCGACGAAGATTCCGATGACCTCGCGCGACGGCTCGACAGCAATCCTTCTACCGCTCAGGTCGATTCAATAGCAAGCGTTGGTCAGAGTTCTTCGCTCAGTGCAGCGCAACAAGTTATTGCTAGTTATCGCGCTATCCACGGAGACGATCACGCAACTGTGGAGATAACTGAGAAGGAGCTCCCCAAAGTCCCTGATGACCAGCGCTCAATGTACACGCTTGCTACGCCGGCAAGTGCGCAATCCACTATGGACATGATGTGGAAGCCACAGCCCAAAGTCCACGTGCATCGCAACGACCAACTAGCGCTCATCCAAGCCGTGCGTTCCCTTCTTATCAGTATCGGATAAAGTGTGCTGACGTAGAGACTATAGCAAAGTGAAGCAATCGCCGTAATGAATGACGCCGGTTTGAAGCCTTCCAATAAGATCCAGTGTCGCCGCCACGGATGTGCAGATATTCTGCCCAACGTCGAAGGGCTCAAATACCATCTTCATATCCACAATATTGCAGATACAACTTTCGGGTGCAGCGATGCTCCCCCTTCGGCTGTGCGCAAAATCTCCCTGGCGGAGCTTAGTACCCCCGATTCGAGACCCTCGAAGACGAACCACTCGCGTTCAAAATCCTCTCTCGAAACGCAACACAAAAAATTGGCGATCCGTGCCCCCTCGAGAAAACCGTCAGCTAGCAGTCTCTTTCCTGCTCTTTTTTCTCCGCGCGAGAGCCCACCAGAAGTACAACGTGCCCCTAGCACCACAACTGTTACCAATGCTTTTGTCTCTGGTTCTAGTCCAAGCAAGTCGTCCGGTCCTCTATCCTCGCGTAACAACCATGTGACGCCTTCCCGTGGTCGACGGACCAGGAAGGAGAGCATGGGTGTCTCTGTAGACATGGAGTGCAACCCCAGCATTGCTATGTTGCTTTCCCCGCCTTCCTCACCCACGCATAGCCGTCTGGCGTCTCCTCCACGAGACAACCTGCCTGTGCTATTCATGGTCAATCCCGTTACGGTTGGCAAGAATGATAACCGTATCTTTGTTCCAAGCGAGGATGCACATCCGGTCTCTGAAAAGTTCACGCGAGCGCGGAGCCCCACGAGAGCGCTCAGTCCAACCCGGGCTATGAGCCCCATTCGAAGTAAGGATATATATTACAATCCGACCAAGTCCTGCATTACTCATGATAATTATCGCTGTAGATGGGATCAGACGTGTTTTGGCTATTGGACGTCCGGATGATTTCACGAACGAGTAGAGTATAGGCTTTTCTTTTCTCTCCCTCTCTCTCCTTTTTATGTTTTGTGACAGCCAACAGATTTACATTTCCGCATTATTTCATCCTTATCTCAGTGCAAGTTTCTTATTATTCACTATCGCATGCCACATGTTAACAACTTCATGCATTTTCCCGTTCATCTACTTACATCTCGTTACTCACCATACATGTCAGAATTAATTACATCGCTGCATCGCTCCCAAGCGCACGCTTGTGTTTTAACACGTTGACTGGCCGTTCAATTTCATTACTTAAACAATCTCGCATTTTCCTATCAGTCGGTCTGACTTCAGCGTGGCCAAATGCTTGAATGACAAAAATAGGACGGTACTACTAAGGTACAATTCATAATTACTGCAACCGCACCGCAACTGCGTCTCGACCCCATATCGTGGCCCATAGCATAAACAACGTCGAGTATTAAGCTGCCCCACCCGCCTTGGCTGCACAAGTTCTTGAACAATAGGGATGTTTCCCAAAACGAGGCTTTGAACGACAGAACTACGAAATATAACGCAGAATACCCGATATCAGTTTGATGAAGAGACAGGGGTCCAGATACGCACACTGCACATCTTGGTTGCTTCTGTAGCGCATGTCCGCCCACAATAAGGGTGGGTTTGGAACTTGGGCCTCACTTGGCAGAACTGTTATTAAGCGATCATCAGGCGAGGTGTCGTAAGCTGGGGGCATGAGTTCGATCTTACCTGACAAAGTCCACCGTTCTGAGGGGAAGTTATCTGTACATTAGTGGGCCCACCATCAGAACCAGGTGTGGGTGCAACAGAGAAACGCCGTGTACCCACATGGGAAATTGGTTGGGTGGGTACAAGGGAGACGAGATCTTGAACAGATAGACGAGTAGTCTCTCGTCTGGCGTTGGGGATATGGGATGGATCATCCTGTTCTTGGTTCAATTCTTCCCGGAGCCTCACGAGGGCTTTACCAAGCTCGTTTCGCCCAGTTTGATCAGCACCGACTCCCCAGAAATAGTCACGTGGAGAATCCTAAGGTAAATTAAAGGCTGCGGCGAGGTGAACCGACGCGACTCTTACCTCCACGAGGTCAGCATCACCGGTTCCTAGAAGCAATGCCTTGAGATCGGGGTGTTGAGTAAATTTGAGCCTGAGGGCAACATCCATCTAGGATTGTGCGATAAAGCTCGGTTTGTTACGTGTTGGAAAGGAGTGACAGATACCTTCTCTATGTTGACCTGCCTCCAATCCGAGCGCACCCACTTCTGATACCGATGTGCTTCATCAAAAGCTAACATCGGTCTTTCGCCACAGTTCCTGATCCGCTCCGCGATCTCAGGATGTTCGTCCAAGAACTAAGTAAATGGCGATCGAGATCAGGCAAAATCAAGTATCAGCATCGATAAGAAAGAAGAAGCAATAACACATACTTTGAGTGCTTGAAATAGATGCTCGCTCGTTGGGTACTTCTTTCCCCTATATGTAACATCATGGGGCGAAAAGTTGGTGAATTCATAGAATGGGTCATTCTTGTCATAAAACAGAACAGGGGCCGCCTTTGATTTTCGAAATGGAGCTATGGATGCACCGACCGGAGCAACAGGAGCTGTAAGGGGAGGATAGTCTGTGTCCACGCCACCGCCGTCGGAGGGGGGTGATGTAGGTTTCAGGTAGGAGTTTCTGAACAATACGTTAGGTGCAATATGTCGGAGACAATCGGTCATACCTCTGAGTGAAGTACTGTGTGACCGGCCTTTGTCTTTGTCCACCAGATGGGGACTGAGGTGTAGTAGGAGATCCTCCGAGCCCAAAGAGTCTCATGATTCGTCGGGTGTCTAGCATTCCGAACGTCACCACAAATAATGCAGCAATTAAATAGAGAATTTTGGAGATCAACGAGGAGATGATTGAGTCAGGGAGAGTTAAAAACGATGATTTCCTTCGCAGCTCACGGAATGGTAATCTCTTATAAGGCTCCTCCGCGAAGGCGATGTTCCTTGACAACGAAAATATCTCGGAATGATGGAATCACCACGAGGTAGAAGTGAATTAGCTAGGGCAAGTCGAGCTGTCGAATGACCCAGCTCATTCGTTTTGCCACGGGTGTGCTTTTGACAAACCATTCAGCTGCAACGTGTTTTCAAGGCTGCGCCCAACTCCATCTTGCACAGTTGCCTTTTCTGGACGGCCTAGACACTACATCCACCAACGGCGTGGATGCTGCATGGTAGACACCCGAACACAGGATTCATTTACGTGACAATCAGCGCAATCGCAAAATGGAGACAGAATTTTTCCGATTTGGGACCGCCCCCAAGCCCGCGGGGGAACTTCAAGCTGAACTAATTGTCCACGTCTTTTGCAGCAACCCGTACGCAACACGACCCGGGGTCGGTTGACTCGCATTGTCTGTGCAGATGTAGTGCAGTGTAGGTGAGGTACACTGGGCAACATATAATCTCTCATCTCTAACTCACCATTCCTTCTGTCCAAATCGCAGTCCCATCTAATCATGCCTTCCCATAGTAAGGATGAATGGGTAAAGCTGGCGCCTCCAGACGAGTTTTCTCTCGATAACCCAGTGAACACCGCCAATTCTCGACGAAATCGGCTGGTCCGACTGAATAAGGATAACCCCCTCTTCACTCAAGGTGCGTGATCATGCTTATCTCAAGCTAGTCCTGCAAAAGACTAATTTATACGACAAATATAGTAGAGCAACTCTTCGTCAAAGGGTGGCGTCATCGCAAGAAAGCACGGCCCGACGTCCAGTACATCTTCAAGGTTCTCTGGCCAGAACCCACCCTCGAGCCATACCTCGACTACAGGTACGCATTCACCTTTTTTTTCCCACCAAGATGTTCCTATTCCCAATAAATTTCAGGGATCAAGTGCAGGCCGCTCTCAAAGCCAGAGACAAGCGAGGAAACGAAAGACTCCTTTTCCACGGTACCAACCGTGCCTGTCTGTTAGGGGAGTCTTCGGCCAGTGTGCTCCTTTGCGACCTCAAGGAATGCTATCTATGCTCCATCCTGCGCAACTCATTTGATGTGAGCAAATGTGGTAGGTGAATGTGCTCGCTTATCTTTATCTGTTCTTATCGACCTATCAGGTTCGAAGAATTCGTTCAAGCGGTATGTGTCGCTGTGTTTGGAAGCATCCCAGTCTGAAAGTGGTTTAGATTCGGACATGGTATATATACCACAACCTGCTCCTCGAGTACGTCCTCTGAGTTTACCAGAACCAAATCCTTCCTCATGGATAACAGAGGCAGATGATTATATCACCAATGTCTCTGAAAGCGCTTCTCTGCGGGTGACGATGGTCAGCCGTGTTGTTGTGGGAAGGCCCTACAAGAGATATCGAAATGCGCCTGACATGGTCGCGCCGCCGCCTGGATACGACTCGGTACGGGGATGGTGCCCTGAGTGACTTACCTGTCTGACGTTGCTGATAGATCGCCGGGGAAATTGGGTGGGACTTAAATTATGAAGGTTCGTAGTACCATGCATCAGCTTTCCACGACTGAAATTTTGACGATGATCAATAGAAACGGTCACCTACCACAATGACACCATTCGCCCAGCTTATCTGGTTGTGTATGGGGACAAGCCACGTGTACCCAATCTGAAGACGTTTGTGCAGAGGGTGTTTAAGACACCTCTCGTTTCGTGACTGCTAGACCTCGACTTTACGACAAGCTATCTAATATCAGTGCATGGCCACTTCAAGTTCATCCTTTTTGTTGATGCAACTACATGAGTATTTATATAGACATGTATTTCAATACTGATACCCGCATGCTTTGTACGATGACCATACCCATGATTGTATGATACATGTATCCTAGTGTACTAGACTGGTGGCTAAAGTTGAAACCGTTGATATGTTGCATGTCTGTAATCTCGGATGAGTGTGATTTAGGTCTAGGGGTTGTATAAGGTGGCTGTGTTCGTCCGAAATGATGTCTT
>JBBPNI010000431.1:0-23145 GCA_038091135.1 Leccinum fibrillosum | reverse complement strand
GGATCGTCTCGCCGGTATTTACGACGGTTTTCGTCGCTGCCATGTCATTGCGTCGACGCATTGGCGCGCTGATATTTGCGGTCGTTACCGTGTACTGTGGTGGCAAACCGTCGAGTCCTCATATCGTCGAATCATCACGCTAGTGTGCGCTACCGCTGTTGTCGTTGTTCGCTGTTCTTGTCGTTAGCATCAAGACAAAGTTGGTGCACTGTCACAGGTCAACACGGCCAACGTGAATCAACGACACCAGCTTCTCATCGTGTATTTCGGAACGAACCTGCAAAGTGTCTGAAAAGAGTCAGAAGTTGAGGACAGCTTCAGAGGACAGCTTCACTTAAGTCGGAGAAGCCACGCACAATGACACCCCATTGCCCATGTCACATTGATGGAGCCATCCGTCTTCTTGATCTTGAACATCGCCAGCATGCACTCCATCACGGACAATTGCAACGCAACTTGCCTCCCTGGACTACACCACATTGAGCAGGGCGCGAGCATGTATCAATGGCTGCGTACCAGATTCGACGCCCGAATGCGAACGACGTTGTCGTTCAATGTAACATCTTCCAGCAATAATCGCTCTTGCATAAGCATGTCAGGGTTCGGATACCTCAGCTCGTTGTATGGGGTCGCCCTGAAACGATGCCCATCAGCATCACAAGCACATACTCGATAAGGTGTAACCTTGCTGGATATTAGGCAGGTGTCATGCGGCGAGGGCAGACAGGCAGGCAAGTGGCGGCAACGAGGACGCGAGTGGAAGAAGATGTTGGCAAGGGTGGTAGTTAGCGACAACACGCAACGACCCGTCACGTGCTCTCAGTGGAATAAGAGCGTGCAGAAGTCGCCACGATGTGTGACGTTGTGAAAGAGGGCAAGGGTGAGCCATCCATGTACGTTGAGTAAAGGGCGGGTGATGAGGGCCGGCGACTGCGATGCTGTGTGCGTGCATGAGCGAGGGTTGCAAGGCGAGGGCGGGACGCGTGTCACAGACTCACGATTGAATGGTGGCGAGATGAAGACGAGGATATGTGGGATGTGTGTGGCTGGCACAGCATCAGCAGTGGGCAACTTGAAGTCCAATGTTTGCTTAGAGGTGCAGACAACGACGACGCCATAAGTTGTAAAGATATCTTTCCAGGCCTGCCGTCTTTGCAATAGGCGAAACTACTATCGAGCAACCGTTTGAAAAACTTCTTGAGCCTCGCGAGCTGCTACGAATGTCGATAAGATGAAGTGTGTCGAAGAGTGCATCGGAGAAGGCGCCGAGTAAGGTACGCTTCTGCCAGTTCATTATAGAGATCAGCCAATGAATTATAGGCGATATCGTGCGGAACGGCATCGTACGCATTCGAGCGAGTGTGTGATGATTTCCAGCAGTCTGAATTATGTTCGGACGCATCCCAGCCTGTGTATGGTCGTCCCTGCTCAACTTAGAGGGTGATCATATGAACCTTGCTCGTCCTAGAAAAACATCGTTTCCCAGATCAATACCAGATTGTCGTAAAAGAGTGACTCCCCATAGGATTCAAATCGTTCCTGTACCCCAACAGGGCAAGGCACCCCACCCGCCATCATTAGCCCAGTCGGCGTCGTTTCACTGTTCGCTACAGTTCGTATGGGCCCATCGGGAGTCCGTGAAAACGCATTTCACGCAGGCATTTTACTGTCATTCTGCGATGGGTTGGGTGTGCGCGACGACACGATCCATGCAAGAGTTTTGCCACCGTCCCCACCAGACGTCCTACTGGAAAAGCCTCAAGTTGGTGCCCGGATTTAGTATGTGACCACCACCCGATTGATAAGGATTGGGTGTTCGTGCAGGCGCTCCCGGGGTCTTGAAACCGCGTTGTCCAAGATTCAAATCATAAGGTTTATTAAGAGGGATTAGTGTTCCATTGGGTCTGCAGGAATAAGGTGCCAGTGATCAACTATGCCGTCGAGGCTCTGATAATGTAATACCTACAATTTGCGGTAGAGATTTTGCTTGTCGATCGTGATGACCTCGTATCCCATGTGCAATTCAACACGGGCGAGGTTTCCGTTGATTCCCAAGGTAACCTTTCTGTGACCCAATGACTGTGTCTCGAGGGACGCGACCCATAGCAGAGCCAGTCATGTCTCCTGTCGTTGCACCGCCGGCTACACGTGAGTTCATCTCACTTACCAAGGATCTGTACCCTGTCTCGCCAGATTTCTGTTTTCTGCCAGTTAAGCGGGAGACCGGGCACGGGTGACAAACACACCACCGTTTTCAGGAATCTCACGGATGTGCAGGAAAGCAAAAAAGGATTGATGAATATGAAGCACTCTGCCTTTGCGACCCTAAGAACACTCAGAAAGAGTCGCCGAATGTCTAGTGTGGACGAACCTTTCCATCCACTTCTCGGACATTGTCATTGATCCGGAGCTCGTGACCCCACCGAATCAGTTGCTATTGCACGATTGATATACCTGCACACAGATATCTGCTGAGGCTGGACAAGCCGTGATCGAATCACGTCCAATTACCTGGCCAAAGTCAATTCATGATCACGATCATATCACAGAATACTCACCACACTCGTAATAGTCCACGGTGTATTTCCCACCTAGGTTCTCTGAGTGTGTGACCTCGGTACTATCGAGGACAAAGAGATACCCATGATGTTCCTCGGGTGAATCATTCACGTCATCCCTCAGGCTGGCGTCGTTCAGCCTGAGCCCTCGGGTATGGGGACATTGGCTGTACTCACATCAGCGTCCTGCGCAAAATACAATTAGCACCGGTTCAGCAAAGCCAATAATAGACAATGTCACCCTGCGTATGTCCCGAGAACCCTTCCCCGGGGGATGTCTTCCAAGGCACGTACGCCCCACCCACATCGTTTCGTGTCAAAAACTTCAAGGCCGATATTGCGAGGACGTTGGACGACACGATTTCCACATTCGTTATCGCACCCACAGTACTATCCATCGTTGAAACATTTCAGCAACAAAAAGCATAAACATGTTATACCGAACCTTGTTGCATTCGATGACATCGACACCTCGCGGGACTTCAAATGTGAACAGACCCTACACATTTTCTTTCAACTGTATTTCCGGAGGAGTCGACAAATTTACCTTTGAGTAGGCAGAGATGCTAGCTTCGTCCTTTAGGTCAAAAAATTGGACAAGTCTCGGCAAGAGCAAGCCGAGTCGCTCGAGCAAGTCATGCAATCACACATCGTGAATACGCCACGAGATGCTTTGAAAATCACTCCCAGTTCATGCCAGTGGCTGCATGATCTGAATACGGCTGTACACCAATAAGAAATGGACATACCTGAAAACGTAACCTTTTTTTTTATGTATTGAAACTTGCGCAGGTTACGTGGGACGTCCTCGTCAACGATATCGGGACATATGCGAACCATCGCAGCCCCGGCTTCTCTTACCGCCTTGTTCCATGCAGATGAGATATTCCCTCGCCTAACACGCAGAGTCAGATTGAATACCACACGCGCGAGCAGTGTAATTACAATGTCGGTTGAGAGATGACGACAGGAGTATAGCCTGTGCAGTTTCAAGCTCCCTGGAAGACCCAGCAGAACTAGGAGTCAATGCCTTTCTTCTTTTGCGCAAGATTGCCGAAGATGCTGTCGCAGATGATCTGGGTGATGAGGTGGACGGGCTACCAATCTGGGGTCGACCGCGGTGCCGATTAGATGCAAGTGTAGCAGAGACAGACAGATCACACGAGGCAATAGTCAATGTCGGAGACGTTCCCTCCCTCAAGCGCGAAGGTGTCAATTGAGCAGGGGCGCCAGAGAATTACCCTGGTGTGGAAACCTGAATGCTTCGCCTCATTCTGAGTGTCGAGCTCGATTCGCCCCTCTCGGGTTCTTGCAGTTTCCTATACGCGCTCTCGATTTCTGCGTCCCAGTCGTTGGTCCGTATCGGACCTCCGCGACGCCTCCTCTCCAGTTTTTCTTCGTACGCCTGCTGGCGGTGCTCGGTGAGGCGCTTGTGGATGGCATCGTCTGGCCACGGGACTTTCATGTCGAAGGAGAGACTTGCGATATGGGTACGTTGGCGTTTCTGTGTTCGTCTTTGAAAAGTCGTCCTTTTGCCAAGTCGTGTTCGAGTCGTCGCCTTTACGGTGCCAGTTCTCCCACCTCACCTACACATCGTGGCAAGCAGGGAAATGTGGCACGAGAGACGGGTGATGGGTGAGGACGTACTTCGTATCTGTGAAGGCGCGCTGAGATGGATGTGATCAATCGCGGTATAGCGTGCCTCACCTTGGTGTGCCGTCGAGGCGTATCTCTTCGCCTACGATGGCCCGTAAAGGCCACTCGCCGTCCTCGTTGGCACCTGAGGCGTCGCTCCAAGATTCCTTCGGCGAAGGAGATGGTCTCCACATCGGAAGCGCCTCGTCGCTCATGAGAGCAGTGTTGATAGCTGAGCACTAAGAATCTCGTTCGGTTTTGAAGACGACTCCTACGGTCGGTAGACTAAGGTGCCATTAGGAACAGAAAAGTCGTTGACGAATTGGGTACTTACTCAAGTTCACCCAGATCATACAACTCGTAGTTGCCCAGTGTTTGCCGGAATCCACCTCGGCAGCCTCTCGAAGATCCTTTGAGAAAACAGAAACCTGAACGAAAGTAATGTAAGCATGGAGTATCCCCGTGAACGGGAGACCTACCTCCTGCATTGACATACCGAAGAGGAACGTGACTATGTTGTCAGAAACAGGACCAGTTTCGTGGTCAGTTTGAATCACTTGTGGACACTGCGAGCTTGAACGTTGATTTTGGCCGTCGATGACCTCTTGGTTTATCGAATCAACGACACCGTGTACACCGGTTTGTTCTCCCTCAGAGACCTCAACGTGGTCTCCGGGTTGCAGTACAGAAATTGCTGCCTTTCGTGAGGCTCCCGCAATAATAGAGAGGTCAATGGGATTCTCGTTCTCGGTGCCGTCTTGCGCCCGGGTAAAGCGTGGGATTTGGTCCAACGTGGGATTAACGTCGTCCAGTTGTAGCGCCAAGAGTTCGAAGTCATGAATCTGCTACTTCCTTCACTTTTTGCGAGGGGGGGTAAAGCGAGTTGAAGTATACGTTCGTCATCCGAGTCCTTGAATATATATCTTAATTAGCAAGCCATTTCGCGAAAACAGAACGTTACATCTGTCCGATCTGGGTTGCTTGGCAAAGGAGTCGGTCATCCACATAGAAGCAGCGGGTGGAGCTCGATGACTTCCAACCAGGTCTGACGAAGATTGACATGTCCGATATCCAGGTCGTCCACACCGGTCAAGGCGAGCATTTTGTGCAGAAGTCTGAGAAGCTTCGTTGTTGAGCTCCAGAAGTGGGGGGTCAAGGCTGGCTGATACAGAATCGTACGGCGTCGATCATGTCAATCTGGAGGGAGACTGACAGGGCGCGTAGGGGCTTCGTGTAGATCGCGGTGAAGATGCGAACTCGGTGAGGAAGTAGGAAATCATGAGCAGATTTGCCGGTCAGCTCGACGAGCAACTCAATACAGGTTTGCACTGCCTGCCGAACTATGGGTTTAGGCTTGAAAGCTCCAGCCTCCGTCAGTGCTGAGCATAAAAAATCTGGTGTCAAATTGTGGATCCATAGTTCGAGGGGGCGCAAACCTTGAGACACGGGGTTCGGTGCTCCACGCAAAGCAAGTGCAAGCGGGTGCATAAGCTATGAAAGGTGAGTAAGACATAGCAGAACAGTTCCACTATCATATCCCATCTAATGCAAGGAGTTGGTGATTCAAGAATTCCAGCATCTCCAGCAGCAGGGCTGACTTCTTTAGACTTCTTTATACGAGTGTTCAGACTTCCTTCCACCCCCGCTGATAGCGCGAAAGAGGCCTCTGAGCAAGTGGAAGTGATCGGTCGGTTTGGTGGTCTTTGCAGCCAAACGGAAAAGGCCCATAATCAAATTCGCAAGACAAGACACTAGTAAAGGTTCGTTGGCTGGGGAAATAACTGCAAACTATTGAGTGACGGTGGTGAAAGCCATACACCTGATGTAGTTAGTGAAGAGGTGGAATATGACCGTTTCATCAGGAATCGGTCCTTCGCATTTCATTAAGCCAATGAGGCACACACGGAAACCGTGCAGAAGCGTGCGGAGTAGCAATCGTAACTCTGGAGTAGTGCATGTGCGTCCCTCGACCACCCTCTCCATAACACGGAGGCACAATCTCGGGTCAAAGAGCCGCAAGCACAGGTTGTGAACGTACTGGAGAATCGAAGTGAACTGAGCGCGAAGATGGTGAGGATGTGCCGATCTGTAGATACGTAGCCTGAGGTCACACATATGGAAGGGAGAGCCAAGTCAGCAACAGAAGTTTGCACAAGAAGCAGATTAAGCAAGACAGAGGACTCACGCAAACATTCCGGGACTCTCCATCAGTGCAGGCAACATATGTACCGCATGACCATCGTCCCACTCCCAGCCTAAAACAATCTCCTCGTCCGCTCTCAAGTCCCGTAACGCAAATAGTGCAAAAGAGAGAGTCGTCGGGTCCGCATCAGAGTCGGATCCGGAACGAGGAACGTCTTGGTCGGAGGGATCGTCCGTTTGTCGCTCTTGCATCCGCGACTTCGGAGAGAGGGACATACCTACCGTTCACCGTTTGTGGCGGACCACCATCGTCGGAAACGGCACAACCATCCGAAATCGCCTTCGCACACCCTTCCCTATGCCGTATCCGCATCCGGGCCCTTTCATACTCTCCCCCCGCTTCGTTCAACCACAAATGATGGGCCGCACCACAGCGTTTGGTCAACACACGTGTGTCCAGCCCAACACCCCATCCGCCACCGACCAGCTTCACCTGAGGTTTTGCCATGCCTAGATGAGTGTAACCGTTAAGTGGATCTGCCAGATACGTGGCAGACGGTATAATCGCAGCTGTATAGGGAGCTAGAACTTGAAGGGTGGTCGCAGGTATTGTATGGATGACGAGGTGGTGTTTGTTGAGGGTGTACGGGTGACTTGGCATGCGAACGCGAATTGGATGAACTAGATACAGGGGGAGAGATGTAATTGGATATAGGTGGTGACAGATAAATAGAGGTATGCGAGAAAGGCGCAGGGTCCGAAGCAACATGCAATCTCGGGGAAGGGGGACGTAGGTGAGCGGGTGAACATGTTGGAGCTGGGGGGCCTGAATGTAGAGGGGAGCAAGACATGGATGGGTCGGTGTGTAGCACGGTACGGGGAACGTATAGATCCCCAACATTTTCGTCCAGTATCACCGGCGTCGCGTTGTCTAGAGGAGACATGGAATAACCCGTAGTGATCTTGGTACCTGCACTATGATTAGCATACATATAAATGCAAGCGAGCAATAGAACACGATCGTTGCCTGCGCGAAACCTTCATCGAAATGAAACAACGAAAGTGACCGTGAAATGCATGAAAAAAGAAAGAAAGAAAGAAAGAAAGAAAAAGAGAGAAGGAATATTCACCCTTGAGAGTCCACCCTGATGTATCCTCCATCATTGTAGGTCGTTGGTAGCGGGTATACGAGTGGTGATGGTGGATTGAGAGCGGTGACACCTCTCCAGGCTTTTGCGACACAAAGCAATTGAGCGTGGACGGAAGGATTCGGGTAGATGTCGGGCGGGAATGTGATTAGCGCCAGGGGTAGACTGCTGGGAGCGGTTGTAGCATTGCCATTGGGATATGATATGCGGGAACTACCAGCAGGTGGTTGCGTCATGTGATGATTTGAGGGGGGGATTGATGGAGACAAGGGATCAGCAGGGGAGAGCATAATCGCTCGCTTCTTCTTCCTGGACGAACCAGAACCATCGAAAGCGACTGCCACTGCACTTCCTCTCCTCGAGTTTTGTTCTGCGCCCGGGCTCGTCTTCCTCTTTAAAGAAGGCTTGGCCACACCACCAATTGCCTCATCAGCAAAGAAACCCTCCTCTGGACAGACCAGACCAGTTCTGATCTGGTCTGTCCAGAGGTTACAGCTCTCCAGTTATCCCAGGGAAGGTACCTAATTGGCCAGCTCTGTACAGACTGCTTCACACCACTCCTAAACAGCTCCAGTCTTGGATCAGGATGTCCCAGTCTAGAAAAGCCCACCAACACCTATTGAATATACCCTACATATATTATTCTATGTCATGACATCATTGGTCAGTCTATTACAAGCTAGCCCAGGTTCTCCCAATCTGGAGAAGTTAGTTAATATATTGTTTCCGATTACGACAGTTTCAATTAGCTTGATCCAGCATAGACCAGCATCACACAGTTGATCACAGTACTGGCTGACATTGAGCAAAATACTACTAAAACGAAAGCTAATCCAGGTCTACATCAAATCCAGTGGTACTTTCCTTATTATTGCTACCATTCCTGATAGGGTTCAAATTAGCGCATGCAACTATTGCCAGAACTATATACAAGTAAGCAATCACCTTCCAATTTTGGCCCATTGGACCCGTAGCTCCTGCGTCTTTGCACGGTGGATAGGATTTGAATCACACTTTACCATGAGACCAAGGAGGTCAAGATAAACATCAGCATAAACATCACGTTTGAACGTCACTTCTTTCCCCTCGGCTGCAATCTCGTCAAGTGCAAGCTTCATCTATATAAAACACGCACACTGAGCGGGTCAATAAATTCAATAAATAGAAACGCGTACAGCTGTACCAGCAAGTGCAACGGCGGCCCGCGGAGCTTCATCTTCGAAGACCTCAGGAAAAAGAATGCCGACTGAGTTGGAGCCGGTGTAGAAAAAGTCGATAACGATAGCGGAGAGTGCCGGGTGCGCGAGATTGTTGGTACGACCCTGCGACGACGTTAGATTGTGGTTGATAGACAGCGCGCACTTACATCTTCATCTGTTCCATGCTTCAAAAACGCCCCGCGATCCAAAAGACCTTTGGCAGTATCGGCATTGACACTACGGCGGTTTTGAGGGTCCCACTCATAACGTTCACGAACAAAAGTCCGTGCTTTCTTCTTCAGCGCAGATCGCCAACTTCCGATATCCTCCCAAAGCTATTAACATATCAGTAAATAGAACCATATAACCTCATTCACACGTACGAGCTTTGCAAGGTCGTTGGTGTATTGTGGCCACCATCCTAGAGGGGTAAAAGTCATATTCCCATTGAAAACGAACGTCTTACTTACCCTCGGGTATAATTAATCCCTGTTGGCGCCGTTCAGCTAGAGCCTCGCTCATATATTCGGCAGCTTTGATAACAAATTGCGCGCGCAACGGGAACGAGTTCACCGAGGCGAGATCGCAGTGGGAGATCTGCTTAGCACGTTCAATGACGTCGCGGATTGCAGGGGGGTAAAAATGTAACTGCGAGGGATCCCCGCTTGTACCAGACGCAACGGCAACAACTGGCTGAGGTGGAATAGACTGAAGGAGCAAGTTAGCGTCAGTAGACGAAACGGCTTCATCCAAATTGTCCGAAGTGGAATTAGCACGGCTGCCACTGCGAGAACCTTGTGACGTCGACACCTGTTGGTTTCGAATGGCTAGAAGCTGTGCGTTGTTGGGAAGACGCGGCGGACGATTACGTCGGCGGTGCTGAGCGACGACATCCTTTACAACACCTAATTATCTCATTAGTACGGCACATCAAGCAATAGTTTGCTTACTCTGAGGTTCCATGAGACGGGTTTGAGGCTGACGGGTGTCAGGAGTACCTGTGGTTGAATGCAAATATTTAGTAGCAAATATCGTAGAACGAGATGAATACTGACCGTTGCGAACGATCGACTCCGCTGCGCGCATATCCTCGTCCGGGGAAGCTTCGTCAATCTCAGAAATTTCAGCGCGATTGGCATTACCATCACGAGATCGACCTTCGATGTTCATGTCAAGCCTTGTGGAACGCGCTTGACGAGACGACTGAGTTTGACTCGAACTAGCGGGCGGTGAATATAGTACACCGTTAACCGGTCCCTGGTCTTGGATACAACAATTGAATGTGACTTACGATCTTACTATCTGTCCCGGTGACCCATGCACACGAGATGCCGAAGCACCTTGCGACTCGGCAGCAGCCGCAAGTTGACGAAGTTGAGACGTTCGCCGTTTGGGCTGAGACATATCACCGTACGTTGTTCCATGGTTCTCATTCGGATCGTGTTCAGATGACGCGCGGGAAGTTGGTGGAGTGTACTGGGAGCGAGCATGCGAGTTGCTCGCCGAGAACACGGAGGGAGTTCGAGAGTGTAGACGGGAAGCCACGGAGGATACAGAGCAATTGGTAGAGGACACGATGGTCTGAGAACTTGAAGGTAGCTTGAAGCCGTATTGACCCGAATTCGACAATTTGAAAGTCGGTCGAACTGGAGGGGAAGGTTTCGCCCATCCCTGACTGTCCTCCTCCTCGTCCTCGTCCTCGTCCTCTCCGTCGCCCGGATGGGAAGGAGCCATGGGGTTGACCTGTTTTCCTTGGGTAGCTAGATCAAGCCTACGGGTAGACTCTCGTGAGGTTCTTGCGACTTGGACGCGCTCGATGTTCTGGAGCTGCTGAACCGAACCCCCACGACCCTTTCGAGAACGTGAGGAACGTCTTCTTTGGGTCTCCGCATCTACAATACGAGTACGTAGATCAGTGACCCACGACGAGGTGAATTAATTTGAGATGCAACTTGAACTCACCCGGAAACTCCTCGTCGTCGTCGTCGTCGTCGTCGAAAAGGTCCTCGGGTCTGAGTCGTTTGGTGTTAGGAATGTCTTCCGAGTCTTCCCTTACCGCAGCCCCCTCAGAACCACTGGTATTCTGGGTGGCCTTCCTTTTACGAACCATGACCAGGTAGGCTCTCTGGTTCCACGCAAAGTTCCAGCACTTAACTGGATCGCTTATGTAACAACCAGCTCGGCAATATCCGACAACATTGACTGCAGTCCCTCCGAGTCGGAACGTTCGCAGGTACATAAAACATAGTCATGCATGTATAGTATATGTATAGTACGTACAGGGATGGTATAAATAACATTCAGAACCATCCGTAATGGAACAACACGGCGAGGGAATTGTTGTCGTAATGCACTCCGAGTCAGGGTATGTCCAAGAAACCGTTGTTTCGTCTCGTACGACGCCGGGGGATTGGGTTGGAAGTGGAAGTGGGAAGGCACGAACTAGAGGAGCAGCGTTCTATCCGGGGACGTTTCAAGGGGCTTGAAGGCAGGAATTCGTCGGAATCATTGTCTCGGGCTCGTCTCCTCACATCCCGCCTGACCAGAGCCGTGTCACTCCGAATAATACTACTACGTCCAGCGGGAGGCTCGTTCTTCGCCATTGAGGGGGGACCAAGTGGCCGGGCGACAGCCGATGATCTAAAATGGGACTGAACGATGTGAGATATACCACCACCCGTCTCTGTCTTGAGCGACTTGTCATGCCAGTCTTCGGGACGAAGCTCAGAAAGAGCGGTGACGATGTGGCCAATAAATGTATCGTGGTTGAACGAGGTCCGGCGATGGAACCCACTCTGCTCGTCGGTGGCCAGAGGCAGGATTACTTCGGCTCGAAGGCGTGTGAGGAGCGGGACGAGGGGCTTGAAATACGGGTGGATGTGGTCCACGATACACGGAATCCACGTCAGGTCCGACTGAATAATAACCGTTTTTTGAATACTCGGCTCAAAGGTATTGAAGTATTCGTCGTAACATTGTCGAAGCTCGTCCTCGGATTTTACTTCTGATGGTCCCTTGAACAAAACGCAGATTCCGACAAGCACATAGAAAAGGGACTCCAAATCATGGAGCTCATTGTGCGTCACCGGCTGCCCTGGACCTGCCATTACGAGCTGGGCAGACATCCACGACCATGTCCCCTGAGTCGTCCGTCAGTTCCAATGAATTGAATAAGGTTCGCTTTCTTACCGTACGATATAGTGGACACAGATCAATCGTTTTCCGAGGATCTTCACTTGGGTCATCCGTGCCCATCCACAGCACGATATCGTGTTGATTTGTGAGCTTCGAAGCGGGGACCAGCGTTGGTCCCTCCTGGGAACCAACTTTCCGGGCGGGGACGCGGTTGTCGTACTTGACTGGTGGTTCACCCGCGATGGGCGAAGTTGAAGGGCCATCAGGAGCATTGGCCTTTGCGTCCATAGGAGATATAATTTCGGTGGACTCAGAAGGCGCTGTAGGGACTGCATAGCCCCAGTCACCAAGGACCCCGCGACGCTTGAGACCGCCTATTCTTTCGCACAGAATGTCCCGAACTTCATTGCTGAGGTTTTCCATGATCGTCCTATGATCGGTGCGACCTTCCGAGGGGCCGAGAAATAAATTTTCGGGGCTGACGTCGCGGTGTAAGATTTTAGCCGTCTTGACCGCATGCTTGTGTACTGGGATTTGGTTAGAGTTCGGGACAGAGGTATTTGAGTGAAAGTCAACTCACCGACGGTATAATCCAGGAACGCAACGAGGAGTTCTCCGAGGGATGTAAATTCGAGAATCAGTTGCGCAACAGGACGAGTAACGAGTCGGGATAGAACTCGAAGTTGGAATTTGGCATCACTTGGGAGGACGGAGAGAAAGAAGTGGGTGGAGTAGTTGCCATTGACGAAACCTGTATTGGTTGGCAGGGAACTCCTGACCTGTTGCTCGGCGACGAGCTCGGGGACGCCTTCAACCCCATGTTGATCTAGGATAAGTAAGATCATACCCTCCGTATACTTCCGGAGGGGATCGATCCATGAGTCCTTGACTACAACGTGCCGCCCACTTCCATCGTCCGAGTCCATCTCGCCATCCCAGACCGTCGTCCCTCGACCGAGTAGGCTGTCGGATATGGCGAGGACACTGCTGAGACGGATCTTGTGGGGACTTCCCTGCGTATCGGTGACCTCTAACCACTTGATCCTCCTCCCTACTTGGACCCGAGAGAGTTCGTCGTCGTCGTCGTCACCTTCGTCGTCACCTTCGTCGTCACCTTCGTCTTCGTCTTCGTCTTCTTCTTCGCCTTCCTCTTCCTCTTCCTCTTCCTCTTCGTCGTCTAATCGATAGCCATCATTCGACTCAGGTGGAAGGGGTTCCTCGGCATCGGACCCGAGTTCATCCCCGGGCTCCAACTCAACAAACTTTGGCTGTAAATCGCCTTCTACACCCCACTTGATCGAGGTGTCGAAGCCGATGATGGAATAGTCTGTGAAGGAGGCTCCGATGAGAACATGAAGGAATAGCTCTGGTGATGAATTGATGTTGAAGGAAGAGGTCGAAATAGAGCCGCCACCGCGATGAAACGTAGTCAGGTAGATAGAAGAGCCGAGAATGCGAAGGCAAGAAACGAAATGACGCCCATCTTGAGCCCCTAGAAGGCACGATGCCTTGCCAGCGATCTCTATAAACGACTCATTCTCTTGCTTGGAATCGCATGAAGTCTTCAGTTCGCAGATCGTGACCACTTGCTCCCAGGTGTGATTATTGATGCCCTCGGGAGTCGGAAAGCGACAGGTAATGTCGGGTTTTCTCGCCGCATACGTTCCATCCATGGGTTTAGTTGCAGATTTGGCGTCCCATTTGCTGTGGGCAGGTTAGTGACTCGTCGGCGCATGGTCGGAAAAACGGAACCTACAAACACACAACCTGACATGCCTCTTCTACGGCGGTACACACGCTGTTTAGGAAGTTCGCGAACTCGATTTCATTTGCGCCAGTGGCCTTTTGATACTTGGGATAACGAGTCCATTTTTTTTTTTTAGCTGTCCGCCCGTAGATTCCTCGTGCTTCCAAGGTCCGAAGTAGAGTCGCTATTGTGGTGCCTTTCGGCAGTAGGAGGGATTCCGGGTACAAAAACTTCAAAAACCTTGTGCTCTCGTCGCCAGTCTCCAGTCGTACATTGGTCTCCCGGGTGTCATTCTTCAACAACCGGTCCATCGTGAAGCGAAACCAGTCGGTTTTGCGTCTGAGGAGGGGGGGTATGGTCGATATCTGCGAATTGCGGTAAGTTGCCTCTCGAACCCTTCTAGTCGTTCGTCGAATTACTCACAGTCACTAGATTGTAGGGGGTGGCTTTTGGTTGTTTCGAAATCTGCGAGTTGTGGGGGGTGGCTTGTTGATGCAAAATCTGCGTTGATACCTTTGTTGGTTCGGTTTGGATTGGTAAGAATGATGACCTCACTTGAGCCTTCGCCATTTGATTGGCTGATTGACTGACTGGAGATGTCAGATGAGGATCCATGTAAGTCGGCGGGGCAAAAGGTAGTTAGGAACAGTGTCGAAGAGAGAGACGACAGTCGAACGAGATTGAGCTAAATGAGATACACGGTGTATAAATATGTAATCAGAACGATCTGTAGTTACGTCCTAGATGGGATCCGGTGATAACGCGTAATACAAATCTTTTGACCAATATTTGTTCAACCAGAATTCGTGGCTTAGCTCGTAACTACTCAACTTAGTTAGACGTTCATGCGCCTCAGACCCGAAATTCGGAATAAGATGAGCTGGCGACCGTACGAATAAAAGCGGTATCACCTCCCCGATGCGCCGTCCATCCGCCCTCACTGCCCGCTTTAAGGAATGCATCCCAGTCGCCGCGTTCACGCCTCCAGGATTGGCCTGGGATGTGACGTTAAAACGCTGCACGTATGCAGCGAAAAAGTCGCTCGATAAAGCACGGAATACCATCCGTATTTGAGCAACGGAATGGCCAAGTAATCCTTGTTTTGGCCACTCGCTCCCGACCTGCGAACTAACGATCACAGCATCATATAGACCGTGTGGGTTCTCGGTTGATGGTGGTATAGAACGGATGGTCTGTGGAGGTTCGACGATCCCGGGGTAATGGTACGACCTTTGTTGAATACGGACCTTGAACCATATCTGCAGCTTGATGTTGTGCGGCAATGGCCTACCGGTCTGTTGTTCGAAGAGAGTGGTGAGACTGGGGATGAGGTCGGGGAGTCCGTACTTGGCGGCGGCCTCGGCAGCGGTGAGTACGAGAGATGGTTTCCGTGCGAGATGGAACGCGGTGGTCAGTGTCGCAAACGTGCGGAAGGGTTTTGGAGCAGAAAGGTCAGAACCTTGAAGAAGGGCGGACGACACCGAGAAATAGTCCGGGAGGGAACGTTTCGGGGCGGAGTACTCGGGAATGGAAAACCGTTCGGCATCAGGCTCGTGATCTTCGTCCTCGTCCTCCTCGGCAGGGCCTTTGTCTGCCGCCGTATTCCCGCTATGGCGCTCCTGGATATAAGTCGCTAGATCGAATCGAATGCATTTGTCTAACCTGTCGAGATGGCGGGCAATCTGTTCGTAGTAGTTTTGATTGTTGCCGGCGCGAGCCGGAACCTTGACTTCCTGAACATGAGAATGTTCGGTCACATCGGCCGACCATTGCATTGCTGCTCCGGATTGCCGAATCCCTGGGACGACGCTCTGGAGGAGCTCCAGTTTGGGCAACTCCCAGTTCACTCTTGCGCCATGGCGTATTATAGCCTCCTTATTATTGTGGAATTCTTGCAGTGCCCATGCGACGCGATCGAGAGAATGTGTCGTAAAAACCGGAGCTTGCGCGAGATAGCGAAAGTCGAGGAGGGCACGAAGTGCGGTGGTGAAACTGCGCGGGACACCACCAGCTACGATCCCTATAAGATACCGCTGGACGGCACGGTGATCACGGCCAGTAACTTGCTTTAGCCTAGACACACCTTCATCGAACGATCGATATCCTATGGAAGTCTGAATGAGAGAAAAACGAAAATCTAGCTCAGTAGCCCCGAGAACCTTGATGCACCACTGCATATCATGATCCCAAGCGAATCGGAAGAAATGGTGCAAGGGTTCAATCGTTATAAAGTCGCTTGGATCCGATAACGCCCAGTCGATCCAAAATGGCTCGACAACCCCGTTTAAACCCAACGGCTTGATAGCTTTGAGAAAAGGTTTGTAATCATTCGGTGGGGTTTTGGAACATACGCTATGGATAGCTACAAGGGTCTTCTGTGCGGTACGAGGCGGGTGTCGATGAGGATCGCCGAACTCTTTAGACGTAGCGGTGGTGACTGGCGAAACTTTTGGGCCCGTGGCTGCTAAGAGACTCTCCTCCGGCGTGTCTGCTATCCAGGAAGCTATCGGGGTGAAGCAATACCGTAGATTTCCAGCCGGATCGCTCATCATGACTCCTACCGCTGCCGCAGTCCTCAAAGGCGCGAGGACGATGTTGAGGGCCTGGTGCACGAGTCGATCTTGTAGTAAACCACGGACGCGGGCGGTCTTGTGGCAGAATTTGGCTACGGGGAGTAACGCAAGGAGTAAATAAGCATGTTGAGAAGATTTAGAACGGATCTGTGCGTCAATATTCGCGAGACTTATAAGGAGAGGATAGGCAACGCGGTTGCCACTTATGACGGAGATGTTCGTTTTGTCGGAGGATAGGACTACTCCGAGCAAAGTCGCACCGCGTGGTAATGCCTCCTGCGATCAGGAAGTATTATTCATAGCGTACTCGAGCGGAACGATGAGCTTACCTGAATACTCCATGCCCGATCTCCGGTCAACCATTCGTCATAGACACGACAAAGCTTCGCAGCGCTGGTCCATACCCTCCTCGGGACGAACGTGATGTGAGGTTCGAAAATTGGGTGGCTGAGGAGGGCTTGAAGGCAGTCGATTGGGTTGCGATAGAAAAGTTTCGGCGGTTTCTTGACAGGACATTCCGGCTCGAGGGTTTCGGATAACCAGCGTGGGCCTTGTGGGAGAATTTCCGCACGAGTTCTGAGCTCCTGCGCAGAACGAAACGATAGCGCAGCAGCCTTGATCTATAGAATATTAGAAAACAAACCGTACAATGAGCAGTTACTTACGATTTCGAGAGACAAAAGTCGGTCGATGGCTGCCATGCTGAGTCGCGAACGTATTAGCCAGGACGCGAAGGCCCATTCTTGCTTCGATGCCCAGGGATAATAGACGTTCTCTCGTCTTTGGTCCGCATATTGATCCGTCCAAAAATCGTCCATGAAGGTCTTTCCACCTGGGAAAGCTTCCGCGCACCCCTCAAAAAGTTCTACGAATCGCTCTGGGTGGCGGGTTGGGGATGAGGGCTCAGAGGTAGGTGGATTGATGGGGAGGGGAAACGCGGCGTCGTCACGATTCATTTCCATTTCGACGTCTTCAAATGGAGGGGGCTCGTATTCTTCGTGAGGACGCTCCACATCCATAGCGTCGTTGATAGGGTCGTTCGTATTACTTGCGACAATGCGGAAAGGACCGCTCTCAAAGCAAGGGCTGTTTGGCTGGTTCATATGTTGTAGCACATTCGTCTCTGTACAAAATCTTTTACCGCAGCGAGGGCAGCTGACAGTCTTCCGTCGCCCTGAGGTAGTCTTGATTCGAGGCATGAGGTAACTTGCAGGAACTCAGAAGGACGTGACTTACGTGTGTCTATACCCGCAGTTAGCAGAGGTAGGTCCGAGGTCCAGCGAAGCGGCCGAACTAACAATGTTATGTAAAACTGCTGAGAACGCCTGCTAATGTTATATGTCCACATCAAACCGACCGCCGACACTAAGGCACTTACCATCACATCACTGAAATGTCCACTCGTGCCACCAAACCAGCCCCACATCTTAGCTCGGCCACGTCCTTTGTGAGTTCTGGCGCTGTTCGCTCACTGGCAGAATCACCTGAATGAAAACCCGGAGGATGCTTTGTATTTCGCTCCATACACGGAACTGCACGAGAGCGCGACTACCCCACCTTGGCGGCAACCTCTCTCCCGTCTTCATTCCCGATTTTTGAACGACTTTCAAAACAATCCTATGGAACAAAGTGATTACAACAATTCACCCAGCATCACGGTGAGTTGACTACGTTAATTGGGAGACTACTTAGTTAGTGAAACAGATTGAAGCCCTGCAACGTGAAAACATCAACTAGAGGCCAATTCTACCACATCGTCCCTCCGCGAAGCAGCGCGGAGGCGTATCTCCTATTGGAAGCTGCCCGAAGTGATCAAGCAATATCTCGTATGCGAAAGGATCTCGCAAGCGAGATCATTCATCGCAATACGATCACCTTGCAGCTCAATCGCATCATTCTCGAAAGGGCACAAGGTGACTCGTATGCTGCTGACGAGTTCATTGGCCATGTCCGCCTCTCCGTTAGGGAGAGTGGCTTTTTAACTGCTCACGAACACGCAATGCGAGAGCCCCTAGCGCTGCTTCGCAAACCGCGAGGTATGTTACGCATCGATGCATCCTCCACGGCGACAGAACTTGAATACCATTTGTAACATATTCAGAACCTCACGCGCACGACCCATCCGCCCTCGATGTAGTATTAGACTGATTTATGATTGCACTGCGCTGTTGATTCTACCTAGGCTACGGTACATTCTAAATTTGTGACTTTGTACTTTGTACTTTGTAGAACGACTCATTAGGAGTCTGAAATGATGCTACAGAGCGGCAGGCCTTTCTTTTATTTTTGGAGTTCCAGGCTTCTCGTCGAATCGTGCGATGCGCGCGTTGTTTAGTGTGTGTACTTTCGAGAAGTCACGCGTCACGAGTAATTCGCACGCCTCCTTGTACCAACAAACTCAAGGTTCGACAATATCTCTCATCAGGAGTCTGAAATAATGCTACAGAGCGACAGGCCTGTCTTTTGTTTTCGGAGTCCGGGACAGGCCTCTCATCGAATCGTGCGATGCGCGTTGTTTTAGTGTACTATGTACTTTCGAGAAGTCACGCGTCATGAATAATTCACACGCCTCCTTGTATCAACAAACTAAGGTTCGACGACATCTCCTAGCTGCTACGGACTCAAGTACTAAGGATCAAGCTAGGGACTGATGGATCCGTCTGAAGAACTTCAACTTGGGTGCCACTCAAGGTTGGAGCCCCAACTCGAGCAAAAGAATCGGGATCGGCACCGATACTAGGAACGCTCTCTTAGTATGTCCTCTCTGTTGACCGACCTAGTACCTCTCACATTTCACCCACATAAGGCCGTCGTAGTCGAGCGCACGTTTTCCACTCTCGGGTACCTAGCTGCGAATTCTGTCTGCTCGATCGGCCTCATTTGCTTCTACGACGTTGTCCGTCTTGCGGACGCCAACGTCAACACAAGCACGACCGCCAGCATCCCGGCCCTAATGCTCTCCTTCTCATACAATGTGCCAGTCTGTTCTTCCTTGACAACCCTGCCTACGACGACGACAACGCACTCATTGCCGCAAGACCTCCTATTTTTTCCCTTTCTCATCTGCGTCGCTGTGAATGAGACCAGGGTGAGATCACCCGGTTGGGCTGCCTCCAACACGCCTTACCGACACGGTTCTTTATCTGCCGTATCCAGCGCGCCTCTGATCCTACGGCTAACCGTTGATCCCCTCCGAAACTTTCTGGACCATCGTGCCGCGCATCCAAGTTGTCAAAAAGAGGCTTCATCAAGGATATTGGAGAGCACCTCAAGAACCAATTTATAGGTACCTTCATGTGCGTTTATGTCCGGCTGTGCTAATGTTTTAGCTAATTCTTTGTCCTCGATCTATTTGTTTCTGCGCAGACGGGCAAGTGGAGGCAAATTCTACCCGAGGTGGTTTCTGAGCCGCAGATTGGCGATTGCGACGAACGGGGCAAGGGCAGGGGTCAGGCGATGGTGTAAGACGAATGGACCGAAAAGGTATTCGTCGTCGCATGCCTCTCAATCCCAATGATGAAACAGAAGTTTGCCTTGCCCCAGGACCGTGCGACGCACGCAGAAAACAAAGCTATCAGTGTGGTCACGAAACAAGACATCAATCCCGCAGAAGAAAAGCACATCGCCTCCCTCTCCCGCTTTACCGCATAGCTTGAAACTATCGTCGAAGAGCTCGGTGACGAGGTCGATCCCGGTTTCGCAGGCGCAGGTCTTGTGTATGGCGCCAACGGCTCGGTCTCGACAGACAGGGCCATATGAAGGGTATCACCTCCCCTGCTTTACCGCATGGCTTGGGACTATCGTCGAAGAGCTCGGTGACGAGGTCGATCCCGGTTTCGCAGGCGCAGGTCTTGTGTATGGCGCCGACGGCTCGGTCTCGACAGACAGGGCCATATGAAGGGCATTGCCTCCCCCCGCTTTACCGCATGGTTCGGAACTATCGTCGAAGACTCGGTGACGAGGTCGATCCCACTTCGTAGACGCAGGTCTTGTAAATGGCGCCGACCAGACTGAGGGCCATATGAAGAAACATCACCTCCCTCTCGCTTTACCGCATGGCTTGGAACAATCGCCGAAGTTCGAGCGAGCGTCCGTCGAGTTGGGCGGTGGTCTCGTCGAATGTGAGTTTATTCTGTCTCGTCTATCGAATGCCATCTCACTAACCGTCAGGTTTGCAAATAGCAAAACGAGAGCAACATAGCCAACTATCTGCAAAACTTAAATAGTGCCATCGAGGCGAGAAACGCCATGACGAACACGAGGTGGTTGACCCCAAGGACCGCCAAGTTGTCCCACGAGAAGAAGAAGGCACTAGTATCGACCATCGTCTCGACACTTGGTCTGGAAAATGTTGCGGAGACAAGGATTGGTGCAATGGATGGAACTGGCCGTGGGATCAGTGGAGGAGAAACACGGAGAGTCAGTATTGGTGGTCTTGAGTTGGTCGGATGTCCGGACATTTTAATCTGTGATGAACCCACGAGGTGTAGACAGAAAACACATAATTGTTGTTGATTCAGTAGCTAGTGACTCAGTATGTGCTATTCGGAGAGATGTGCCATCAGTAAATTGATGAGAAGATGATATGACCAGCTAA
The DNA here is from genome assembly GCA_038091135.1 of Leccinum fibrillosum. Lineage (NCBI taxonomy): Eukaryota > Fungi > Basidiomycota > Agaricomycetes > Boletales > Boletaceae > Leccinum > Leccinum fibrillosum. The sequence goes on along the minus strand of JBBPNI010000431.1, from coordinate 2,411 downwards.
ACATGTCCAAAAGCTATAATTCAGATAACTATAGGAATACTCATTTCATCTCTGAGCATCACTAATCTGGATATAGCACAGAGATCCATGGTTATCATAATCTGCCAATTAAGCCACTTATATTGTAATCTTGTTCTCACAATGATTATGTCTTGTATGAGTTTTCAATCTCAGGCAGACATTGTGGGTGCCCATCAACCCATTGTCATCTCACATGGATAGGTATAGAGAATTGTCTTGTTTCCCTCATCTTGTTGTTCTATGGTCACATATGAGCCTTTCTGGCCAAAGATTATCAGTGTTTTATCATTGTTGATCATCTATACCAGGTATCCAAAGTCCTGGTACATTATATATAATCTCAGGCAGGCATTGTCAACCAGTTGTCATCTCACCTGCATAGTCATAGAGGATTGTCTGTTTGTGTTCACCTTGTTGTTCTATAGTCAAATATGAGCCTTTCTGGCAGAAGATCATCAGTGTTTTATCATTGTTGATCATCTATACCAGGTATCCAAAGTCCTGGTACATTATTTATAATCTCAGGCAGGCATTGTCAACCAGTTGTCATCTCACCTGCATAGTTATAGAAGATTGTCTGTTTGTGTTCATCTTGTTGTTTTATGGTCACATAGCTGTCAATGTGGTCAGGAAATTGATGAGGAGATGATATGACCAGCCAAATATGACCAATATCCATAACTCAGATAACTGTAGCAATACTTATTCCATCTCTGAGCATCACTGATCTGGATATAGCATAGAGATCCATGATTATCATAATCTGCCAATTAAGCCACTTACATTGTAATTTCATTCTCACAATGATTGGTATCAGTTGTCAATATTGATCACTTATATCATTTGTACAAAGTCCCAGCAGGGTGTTGATCTTTCATAATACCCTCCTTGTCAGACTTATCTCAAATGGCAAATACTATGATAGTGTATTCTGATGCCAGTGGTACATTGACAACTCCTAGGCAATGGCTGATCAGGTATATCAATTAGCACCCTCACTGGCAGATACAAAATTCCATCCACCTGACATCTATGAGTAGATCCATGTCAAACCTGGACCTGTAACTAATACTAGGCCAGTGATTCACAGCAGATACTATAATATAGTACTACTGTACTATTTTACTCAATTCATCTGTCATGCATCACACAGGCCTCAAAATGATGTAAATTTTAATCATTTTCTCACACTGATTGCAACTGGGATAATGACAGACATTGCCAGTGTGAGCAATTGTAACTTGTAACTTGTCAACTATTGTCATCTTGCTCATACAATTGCAGAAGATTGTATGTTTCTACCCATGTTGCTGTTCCATTGTGATATAGGTATCCTTCTGGTTACATATCATCAGTCTTTTATCATTGTTGGTTGACTCCACCAGGTGTACTGTATACATAGCCCTGGTAAGTTATTTAAACTAACCTAAAAACCATCTGACTCTGCATGTTGCCTCCTTGTCAGACTCTCACAGAATCTTGGCAAGCTTGACAACAAGTGGACACTATTCCAACCCAGACATATAGTAGTGGTATAGTAGTAGTTCATGCCAATCCACATAGTCATGTTACTGGCTTGGCATGTAGTGATCTGATTGTCAATCATATCACAATCATCACCAGTGCATTGACATATAAAGTCAATCAATTTTCATCCGTTGCAATCCATTGGAGTACTATGATAGAAATTTATTGTATCTGCATGATAGTTGATTGCAGGACTTGAGACAGAGTGGCCCCTTGTGCGTATGCATTCCATTTTCTACATATATCATACAAATGTACATGTACTGCCGTGCCGTACATGGATTATTACCCATACCCTCCGCATGGGTACGGGTATCAGGGTACGACGGGTATCATTCGTCGTCGTCGTCACCCAGTTCCGGGCATCTCGTCCTGTCGTCCGCGTCACCCTCATCGTCATAACCGTCCCCGTGTCCATTGCCCTCGTGTGCAAACATGCGCGCAAACGGATGGTGCATTTGCGTCGGCGTTTACATGCGAGATCGTCACTCTCGTCACTCTCGTAGTCATCGTCCCCGTCTCGTTCGTCGTCACCCGTCTCGCTCTGTCGTCCCCGTCCTGCGTCGCCGTGGTTGTGTCGTCGCCGTCAGGTCGCCGTGATCACGATGGCACGAGGTCGGAGGATATGGACGGAGACGGGAATGGGGACTTTGTCACTTCGTATTGGTATCGTCGTCGTGTCACCGTCATCGCGTTGTGGTGGCACGAGGATTGGGACGGGGATGTGACGGGGATGGCGATGGCGACGTCGTGGTGGCACCCTCGTCCTCGTGTCGTCGTTGGAGTCGCTGCCTCGTCGTTTCCGTCGTCGTTGTCGCGTCGTGGTCACGGTGGCATGAGGATACGGACGGGAACGGTGATGG
>JBBPNI010000430.1:0-23149 GCA_038091135.1 Leccinum fibrillosum | reverse complement strand
GGGGGGGCGGCGGGGTGGGCGGGGGGCGGCGCGCGGGGGGGGGGGGGCCCGGGGGCGGGGGCGGGGACTCGATCGACTCTTTGTCGTGGTGGACTCGCGGTTGTGGTCGACATCGCGTTGCGGACGGCAGAGTCGTCGTCGTCGTCGTGTGGTGCGCCGTGTAGGAGCGACTGGATGTGGTCGCTTCTGCACACTGAGGCGAAGGACCGTCGGACGGGAGAGAACGGGGGCGGGGGGACTCAACTCGTCGTCGTGGACTTGTGGTCATTTTCGACGTCGCGTCGTGGGCATTGTCATCGTTGCCGTGTCGACATGGTGTCGTGATCATCGTGATCACTGTGTCGTCGATGTCGCGTCGTGGCACACCATCGCGTCCGTCGTCGCGTTGTGGTGCCACGTCGCGTCGTTGTCGACGTCATGGGGGCGCACTGGTGGCGTGGACGAGGCCCCTGGCGTCAGGCGAGAGGGAGGGAGACAGAGAGAGAAAAGGCGGCATGCCACGTCGTCGCATCGTCGTCGTGTCGTTGTCTGTCGTCGTCGCGTTCGGCGTTGCGTTCGTCATGTCGTGTCGTGGTGTCGCCAACACGCCACTTTTTCGTGTCGAGGTGCGCGAGGGTGTCGATGCGGGTCAGGCGGGAGGGCGGGAGGGCCGTGCATGCGTGTACTAGATATGATCAGTATACTAACCTTCCTGAATGGAGCGAGGGCGGGTGGACTTGGACGTACCGGGGTAGGTGAGACATGGCCCATGGCGCACGCGGTTAAACGAGGGCGGGTAGGCTGGACTGTGCGCGTCGGGTGGCGATGAGCAAGGACGGCGGGAGGGCGGGCGAGCATCGGGCTGGAACCCGTTCCCACGGTTCAGCGGGGGTCATGACATGTTCAGGAGGTTTTGCTGCACCACTTGAGTAGTTGGGGGGATGCTCACGAGGTGCTCGCGAGGAATGCGACTCTTCTTTTGGAGCAGACGAAGTTTTGCATTGCCACTTGAGTAGGCGTGGGGAGGCTCATGAGGTGCTCGCGAGGACTGCAACTCCTCTTTTGGACAATGGATAGGGTTCCTCGAGAGGAAACCCCTTTCAGGCGGGTTTCAACTCTATAGAACATCCCCCCTTAAAGGTAAAAGGGGCCTCGCGAAAGTTGTGCCAAGGGTGAGCATGCGGATCTGAGATTCCGAGATATGTATTACAGTTCGATTCAGATAGAGAAAACTACTACTACTAGTACATGTTGTTACTTCTTTCTGAGACGGTACTTACAGCCCCACTGGCACATCACTCCAGATCCAGATCCGAATCTGCGGGATTCAGAAACCGTTAAGTTACGTTTTTTTTGGGTATATCGATTCCGTACTTCCTTTTTCATTCGAGTTGTAATTGGAGGAGAGGCCTATGTAATGGTGAGGTTATGCAATGAATGATTCCCACGGTGCTGAATATGACCAGGCGGAGTAAATTGGCGACGTGTTCAAGACCCTCAGCATATATATGTTGTACGTAACGGTCCGTTGTACGAAACAAGGAGAATACCGAGCACTTCAGCGAGTTCCAGAGGGAGCTGGAACTCGACCTTTACCAGTTTGTGGAGAGGGCTCCGAGCACATCACCAGGCGCCTGTACGAGCAGTGTTGACGATATGGGGGTGAGGTACCATTCCAACTATCTGACGAACCATCCCAACGACTCCCAAAGAAGACAAAAGGGGGATAGACCGCAGACCGTCTGTCTCCGTTAACTGGCGATCCGAACTCATTTATATTCGCTGCATGATCTGAACCATCTCGGGATTTCATCATTGCATCACTTTCGGCGAGGAGTGTATCCATAACGACGAGCGAGAGAACTGTTATGTCGAGTTGGGTTCCTTCCAAAACGGGTCACCAAGTGACGCGTTTGAACCGTCGAAGGCAGCGATCGGAAAGGATTGATGAGGAGAGAACTTCGATGGGCGGTAAACGACGGCAAACGGCGTACCTGCCGCGCGCAATTGGGCATGAGCGAGTTGGTAGTGCAAAAGAAAACATGGTAGAAGAAATGTACGAGGGTGTGCAAGAAGTTGAAGAAGGCGTGTTGGATATGAACAAGCGATGGCCCGACGATCCGCGAGAGCGGGGCGCCAGGGGAACACTTGGGGATGATGGGTAGCGCTGCCCGTAGCATGAGCACACTCACGGCAGTGGAAGGATCGGAAGGAGTTGATGAGAAGAGCTTTGACAGCCTACAGTAAACTTGAACGTGATCCAGAACCACTGGCAGAGGGCCCGGGGCCGGGGTGGACGGTCCTTCGTAATGCACGTGGTGTGGTGCGAGTGACGATATTATTAGCCCTGATGGTGTAGTACATGAGGAGCATTGAGTACCAAATTCAGCTCGACGGAGGGAAGCTTGAAGGGGGAACTTACCACTACTGGCACGGCCGCTGACAAACGGGACGTGGAACCCAGGTACAGGTACTAGACAAGACCCATCCCCCCGGACGAAGGCTCGAGCGTAGATTTAGTGAAGATCGGGGGAATAGGACAGGGTCCCGAGGGAAAGAAGTCCTTGCGTATCATGTCCTTGGAGGTTCTGTCACCGAATGACGTGAGGTTGCACTGCTGGCAAAACATGGTGTGGAATGGAGGGTAGATGAGACCCATCCCCCTCGAACGCTCGAGCGCAGAAATGATGGGCGCAGCCGCCGCCGCATCACTTTATCAAACGCTAAATGGCTTTTGCCATGTGACACTTAAGGTCCGTACATTGACGACGCCGCGTCGGCATTTATTTAGAACAAAGTCCGAGACTCCGAGTCGCACAAGATCGCACGAAACAGATCGTGAAACACTGTGACTGTATCGTGCGGCGGCGTGCGATGGTGCCCACATCGTCTTGCAAATGTAGAATGGTAGATGCCTTGAAGGATCTCCGAGTCCACGATCTCTAGCAGCTCCGTTGGGGTCGACTCCCGCGACGCCCTGAACAATTCCCAGCCCCGTCGGAAATAAGCTTACATATGATACCGTCCACTCACTCTCGGCAAACGGGCTTCTTCTGCCACAATCGTTTCCGAGCCATATATGATGTAAGTCATTCATCTGTTTCAAACTTATCTCTCTGCTTCTAGTCCCGTTTCGCCCTTGTATTCTTCATAGTCCCACTTCTTGTACTCATTTCATTCATGTCCGACGAACAAGTAAGTGTACACTCCCCGGAGTCCATGAAATACCTCAGGTCTTTCCCTCCCGGTTGCAGATGATTCCCACTCAATCACCACTAGTAGATTCATGCCACCCTGCGCAACAGTTTTAGAGCTGGAAAGTTCAGATCCATCGCGGCCTACAAGACGCAAATACTCCAGTTGGTTTATCTTCTCAAGGATAACTATGAAACAATCGTTTTTACAAGACCTCGGCCGTCCGCCACTTGAGGCTCCCTTGTGCGTGACTTTCCGAGCCTTCTTCCAGTCGTCCTGTCGCTGACAGTCCTATCGCAGTCTGGAGCTCGACTTGACCATCAACGACTGCAAAATTGCCTGCAACCGCGTCGCAAAATGAGCACGGACAGAAAAGGCGTCTTTTAACGTTAACTTCGCCGCCCTCCGTCCGGTCATCCGAAAAGAGCCCAAGGGGGTCGTTCTCTCCATCAGCCCGTTCAATTTTCCGATATGGTTGTCCCTCGGCCCAATGTTTGTTATTTTCCCTTTGTTCGTGTTGCATTAGATTGGCGCTATTGTGGCGGGCAACTGTTTCGTGCTCAAGCCGTCCGAGCTAGCGCCGGCCACCAGCGGACTTATTGCCGAACTCGTTCCCCAATATATGGATGGGATCACAGTGAGTATTTATGCTTTTGTACCGGAATTAGCGTGCGAACAGTGTTCGACAGTTTTGTACACTGGGAATGGGCGGGCCCAAGATCGTGTGTGCAGCGGCTGCCCAGACGCTGTCGCAAGTCAGCCTCGAGGTGGGTCCGGGTATATGCGCGTACCAGAGTATGTGGTGACCGTCCGTCAGCTCGAGGGCAAGTCTCCCGTCGTCAGTGACCCCAATTGCGATCTCAAAACGGCGGCGAAACGAATCATGTAGGGCAAATGCGTTAACGCAGGACAGACCTGTGTCACGCCATACGGAGCAGCTGACAAATAAACGCCCGGCAGTACTCAACTGCTCCGTTGTCCACAGCCATAGCACATCCAAACGTCGACCAACCCGAGGAGATTCCCCTTCACCCTCTCCGTCGGTCGTCTCTTAGCACGACACATTCGCAATGAAGTACAGGTGTAGCATGTTCGAGCTCTCTTTCTTGTATTGACACCGACCCACGATAACTCAGCACTCAAGTTTAATGCCGTCGCAGACTGGTGGGACGAGTACATCGCGTGCGTCGCGGTTTCTGTTTCATCCGCATGTTCCTGACTACATTCTAGCTATGACGTCTTCATTTACTGGCTCGAAAAGGAACAACACCGCCTCAGTCAACCATATGTCGACCTCGAGGTCAACGAGCGCACAGCCCGACTTTTCCCCAATAGACGCCGACTTTGTTCCGCTACTCAATCAGGAACTTCAAGGAGATAACGATTTTCTACGAGGAAAAGGAAAAGGAGCTTAGCAGACGAACTACAGGCGCTCGAGGACCTCGTCACCAGTGAGCAGGACACAGCTGGCCTCGAGGCCGAAGAGCACTATGGGGATGACGAAGACCAGCATACAATCGGTGAACACGTTCGTTTCGAGGACCAAGCTTTCCCGAAATGACGTCGGAGAAAGTCCAGTTCCGTTAGTTACCGGCCACGCAGTGGGTCGACTGGTGCTCAGCTTGCGCCGGTCGATGCTCGGATTACTTCCTTCACTAGAGACGGCCGCAGCCTTGACCCTCATCCATCTTCTCGACCGCGTGCCGACAGCACCAGCAAGTCGCCGATGGGGCGTATCATCATGGCAGGAAGGTTCATGAACATGAGGGATGGCATTGCGTCTCTACCAGCCGAGACCGTATGGACTTCCAGGACTAATAACGCTTGGGACGTCCGTCTCTTGTTCAAGCGCAGAATCACCCACCTCTTTGTCTGCTTCTCGTCTCTAAAGTCGTATGTAGAGGTAAACTATTCTGGTTTCCGAAAGATATTGATATTGAAAAAGTATGTCCCAGCGCATTCAGTCTTCTGACCCGGTTGAAAGGTGATAAGGTGTCATATAATGAGGTCGGTCGTGACCACTTGCTGGGTATTCCCAGCTGACCCAGACTATAGCTCAAAGATTGATACATGCATGATATCGTGGAGTCGCGACATCCATTCCTTCAGACTTCCAAGGACAAGCTCACCGCTGCAATCAACCGTCTTGTTTCCCTATATGCTAAATGTGTCACAGGGGATAACCCTTCCACCGCCTCGCAGCAGCTCAAAGTCCAGCAAGCGTCCAGCTTGGGAGCGCGACAGGATATGGCGCCAGATGCTAGCACAGGAGCGCTACGGTGCAGCGGACGCCTCGGATATGGATGGTGGAGGTATCCTCGTCCCGGAGGAAGAGGCTGGTATCATCAACTTCCCAATCCCGCTCGGCGGCTTCGGCTTCAGATTGAAGCATGAGAGAATTTCCCCCATCATCTCCATCACTTTGCTCGTCGCTCTCCTGACGATCCAGTTTGTCAAGGACGGCCCAGACTCGGAAGCAAACAAATGCTTTGCCATCCTGGTCACCAGTACAATTCCGTGGGCATCCAAGGTCTATGCGTCGTTTTGATTGTATGACGCTTGATCTGACGATATGCAATCCCACCCTTCGTAACATCGACTTCTTTTGGTCGTTTTTGGGGTCATTCGTTCGGACGATGAAAATCCAGTTCCACTGTCAACGCCTGACGCGACCAAGTATGTTGTCAAATCACTGCCTGGGCATGTCACTCATTAATATGCCACTTAGGCACGTATTCTCGGTCATGTTTTCGCCCACAATCATGCTGCTGATCGGTGGTTGGACGATCTCCGCTGAATTGAGCAAGACGAACATTGATCGGATGCTAATCACACGCCTGTTGAGCATGGCCGGATCGAAGCCGCGAACAGTCCTTTTGGCCTTTATGTTCGTGTCATGCTTTGCCAGCATGTGGATTAGGTGGGCCCTTATTTTTTCGATTATTCGAGTGGCGACCGACATATATTCTCAGTAATGTTGCTGCACCAGCACTTTGTTTCACGTTGATCCGTGTATGTCCGCTTAGTGCCGTGCCGTCCGTCCGCCCTATGTTCTTGTGCAGGAAGACGCTCAGGATGCGGTCATCCAGGCACTCAAAGAAGCGTTCGTCCTCACTGGTTTGTATCAGCAACATCAATATCCGACAGACCCTCGTCCCCTTTAGGCATCACGAGTTTTATCCGAATGGTGCACTTACATCGCCTGATCTCAGTCATATTGTCAGCAAGTGTCATTTTGATCGGATCAAATGCCTGCTCGACAAGGCGTCCGGAGGTATCGGGTTTGGTGGGCAAACGGACGAATCCAGGTTATTCATTGCACCCACTGTCATCAAGGGGGTGAAGGGTGGCGACTCGTTGATGAGTGAGTAGGTCGATGGTTCGATAAAGCGGCAGAATACTAACAGGATGGGACAGATAATTGTTTGGTCCACTGCTTCGTATAGTACCATCAAGTATGTGTTGCTGAGGAGGGCATGACCGTCGTCGTGATCGCACGTGCAGAGATCATCCACACGCATTGTCCGTCTTCTCGCAAGACGCAAACTTCAAGAACAAAGACAAGTGACCAGTTGGATCCGACGCGTCGTGAGATTGACTGTAGTTGTCCTAGTATTCGACAATACGCTGAGTGGCTCAGCGATCACCAATGACACGCTGGTTCACTGCGAAGGTGGGTAGTATTTTTATCGAGAATTGTTTGTTCTAAAGGGCCGGTTTCGCAGGCGACGACCTGCCATTCGGCGGTATTGGGCCGAGTGGATGTGAGTATGCTTCCTTATTGCTGCGCTCAAGGGACTCAAACATGAATTTGGCTTAGCTGGTCACGGACGCAAGATTTGTTCACTCACCAGAGTGTTTCGCTCGACTCCCCTTCATAGTACGCGTGAACGACATAAAATGTTTGCTAAGCTGACTCGAATTGGGGAATATTCAGGGTTGACGTTGCGCTCAGCCTGAGGCTGGGGTCAAGGTATCCCCCTTATAGCGTAAGCCCGTTGTGCCCATCAAAGGACCAGTGTTTTCCTAATCATTTACTCGCATAGGTGAAGAAAGAATCCTGGTTGAGGAATATGTTTGGCACGCGACTCCCGCTCCGTCGTTCGCCGACGCCTAACACCAAGACCAGACGTAGTTGACATGAGGTTCGTTGTTTCTGTTTCTGAACTCGGTCTGCGTCAACATCCAGGATGGTTTTTTATGAAGTTGCAAATACCTTGAGAGACGTACAGCTCCGTATGACAAAGCTCGGCGCACCGTAATGCACCGGATAGAACATATGCAAAGCCATTCTGCAGACGCTACGATTCGACATCCCGGACCATCGTCCGGGAATAGGTTTCGTATTTCATGTTATAAGATATCCCCTGTTTACATTTCAGGATCTTTAAAATTTGGTACTCTCATTGGCGCATGTTGTCTGCCACCCTATCCTGTCACAATGATCCCCATTACTTACCTCGTGTTTTGCTACTATGCAAGCAACGTGCCTGGATCTCAGCTCTGGCTGCTGCACACGCTCCCGGGGCCAGAATCCGGATGGCAGTATGCCATTAGTTTTGATAACGTATCCGAGACCAAAAAATGCCATTTGTTCACTCATTATCCTCCCGACAGTAGTAGCCTATCATCGATCTGCGGTCACCTAATATATATACATAAAGTTAAAACCCCGATCTACTGCTGTGTTTCAACTTGTAGTTGCTGCTGATTGCGAATTTTGGGTGCCCGCATCCTCAATGCGCCCTTGTTGCAGAGAAAATACGAGCGCGTATACCTTGGGGACTCGGAGTCCCATGAAGCATCTGTTCTGAGAACGCAAACCGCCAAAGGAAGTTGTACTACCTCGTGTGTTTGGGGCACGCACAGGAAGCCTTTGACGAGGCACTCCGGTGTCATGCGGCGATCGTCCACCGGGGACCTAGCTTTCTGAGCCACTTCAAGTCTTGGATCGAGTCACCCGATAGGTGGTATACTGGAATATGTGTTTAATACGCCCAACATCTCATTGTTGGTAAATTGCAACCAATCTATCCCGGGTCGCGCCCTCGCACGCCACTAGCGCCTCTGCGACTTGGCCAACTCCCTCGATAGGGCTTAAGATTGGTAGCTGGAACCTTAAACGGCCTCGGACGGGCAGCGGTAGGGGTAGCAGAGCTCTGATGAGAGCTTTCGCAGGCTCGAAACCGCTACCATCCCGCTCCCTTATCTGCCCGTGTCACCCTCTCACGGCTGGTCGCCTGACCCCTAATCCTCGGAGAGGGGTGCCAGATGGACGAGCAAGCAGACCTGACAGCCCGAGTATCCTCTTCTCGCACACAGACCTAGCTCTACAGTCGCGCTTCGCGCTCCGGGCCCCTAGACGTGGGAGTCCTTTTCTCACTTACACAATTAATCTGCTCTTTTTTCCTCCTTCTCGGTCCCACTTCCTCAACCTCCTAGAATCGTTGACAGGTGAGCATCTCTCGTTCTGGTCCATTCCGCCACCTTTCATATGTTTTCTATCATGATGATTTTCATTGCTGTGTACCAGACCGAGTGCTTCCCGCTCCTTGAGGAACATTCACCCTGGCCCTCTATCATACGCTCGAGGGTCCTGATTTTCTTTCCTTTTTTCACGTCCATCATGTCTCGGCCGATTGACTGATCTCTTTCTCCGTACGCACAGGCGGTGGATGGATATGCATTCGAGTCTCGTCCCGTTATCGATACACCGTGTGTACAAATGACGATCCAAATCTCACTTCAGTTCATTCGTCCCCGACACGCTCGTCACGCCGTCTTGATCTTCACGTGAACCGACTTGGAACTTGGTCGTAAACCTAACGAGTGCCATGTAAAATAACGGATCGCGGATCTAGCAGGACGGACGGTTACGCAGGGCCGAATTTGCTGAGACCGACTCCACGGCCGCTGTTCTTGACGTCCGTCTAGGCCAGCGCAAGATCCATCCAGAAAATCACACCTGTCGATCGCACGCGAGAAGTAGACCACGACCTGCGGCACATATTGTCGTCAAAGAAGACGTCACTTGTTCAAAACACCGTCTCCGGCTGCAACCCGTCGACCATGATGCGCAGAATGCTCGCTCGGAAATTAATTAATCAGGGCGTTCGTATATACAGAGGCTGTCAGCCCATACGGGGAATCGTTCATGAGACGAATGGCCTCGTCGTCCGAAGAAACCGAACAATCCCCCAAGTTCATCGCCGTGCGCGGAATCATAGAACGCCTCGACTGACCTTTGCGAATCATCGAGCAGGCCGATACATAGATTCATAAGCATCCGTCACTATTATAATCTTTTCCAATACACGATCGACTCTATTGCAACTTGGCAATTATGTCCCTCGACTCTCGCACACCGAAAGATCTACCTCCAACGTCTTTCACTACACACCCAAAAAATCAGCCGTTGAATTTATTCGGCAGCTCGAAGCTCACCTTCTCCTCGTTTCCGAATTTAATGGCCTCAGGCTCCGTCGTCTGATGATCGGGCTGCGACATCACCTTGTACAGCTTCTCGAGGTTCAGACACGCCAAGTCCATCTTTTCTTGTCGCATTAAATTGGCCACCTCGGCGGCTCAGTATACCAGGCCCTGAAAAACTTGAGTCGATCATTCGACCCTCGGCGAGCAAAAAGAAAAGACACGTACCTGCACCTGGAGATACGTTCGATCGACGAGACGACCGCCGAGCCACACCTGGCAGGTATTTGAGAAGATGGAGATGAGGGATCGGCAGAAGGGTCAGTCATCGGTTTCATCGCCTCCTGCAGTAACGGTGAACGACGAGTGCGTATCACAGAGAGGCTATACGTACGATATATACGTCACACAGCTCGTACAACCAAAAGTTATATACCGCGGCAGTGGCAGCCATGAAGTTCTGAGCTTCGAATTGTTTGTTAGTCTCGCCGGTAGCAAAGTTGAGCTTGTGGATAATCCACTGCTCGACGAGAGTCTCATCGCCGGTGGGCTAATTTCTTCGCGAGAGATTAGATCGAGTCGAGAAATTAATGGACTATTGGCCACGTCGAGAAGAACGAAATCAGATTCGAACTTGAGCATCGCAAAGTTGGTCACGTTGAACACATCGTTGCAAAACTTTCCATAAGTATCCTTCCACGCGAAGGATCGTCCCTGCCGAGATCGTGACGCGTCTTGCCCTCCTGCTTGAACAGTCGACTTTCCACGACTGATTGCGTTGATATACCCGCATGTTCGGACCCCGAAACGAATAGCGTTGTTTTTTCCAACATGAGATCCCTCAGCGTCCCGGCCGTGAGCAAGACGCCGAGGAAAAGGAAAGTAAGAACTCACCAGCGTATTAATCCGTCCTGGATGGCGACGGTGAGCGCGTGACCGATGTAGAGGCTTGCGGTGATGGCTAACACCCCGTTGGGCCGCTTGTGCTCAACTGCCAGGACTATTACTTTACTTCGTACGCCGCCGGCGCGGACATTATCATGGAGGACGTCTGTATGTCAACATGTTGTACTAGTCGTACATGTTCCACACGCCGGTACACCAACGTACGGGTCACATGGGAGTGCGGATGTTGGACGGTGGGGTTGGGTGAGCGGGTATGACGAAGGTGCCCTCTGGTTTGGGCGAGCCGCTATCTAGTACTTGGAGTTGTATTGATCGGGGTTGTGTGTGTGGCTGTGTAATAAGTATGTAACTCAATGCATCAAGTTAGGCAAGTAACATTCCGCTTCTGTCTCAGCGCTGTCCAACATCGCCCACCAGGCCCACGCCATCAACCTGTCGGCGGCGTCACCTCCATCGGTGGTAGATCCGAGTCTCGTAGTCCGACGACGCTCGCTCCAAGAGCACACGCCTTGCCCCCCCTCCTTGGGCTACCCAAGGCACCTACTCGCGCCGGTCTCCTGTAAGTCGCCGTCTCTTTACCAACACTCCCTCACTCATGTGTTCCAGCTTTCGAGAGACGTCCCCAGCCCAGATCAAGATCCTCTACGGTTTTCTCAAGAATTCGTTCGACCACCTCACTCTCTGTGCATCCACGGCTCCCATCCACTCCTCATTCTGTGCCAGCGACAAGTCGAAGCCTACGTCATGGGCTGCGCATGTTGCGGCGAACTCCGCATCTGTGTGGACCATGCCACAGAGACCGTATCTCCTTTATGGACGAGCCTTTTTCCCACTCTGACAGGTCCGCCGTCTCTGGTCCGAGCAGCCCCTCGCTCTACGACAACACTGCTGTCCCGGCCGAGCTCCTGCGTACCCGCTTGAGCACCTTTGCAACGGCGCTCCACAATGCTGCGCGCGTGATCGACCCCGAGCCAGTGCTCTCCCCTGATGAAGAAACTGCATGCCAGTCCACCCACTGGCAGTTCGCCGAACTTGTCGCCGCAGCCAACGCCAAACGGCAGGCCCTCCCTCTGCGCAAAGCGCTCGTCGGACGCCGCAGGGAGCTCCTCTCGGAGCTAAGCGTACGCAAAGAAAAAGAGGCGTCCTGCCGCGCGCCAAGAAGCTGATCGACGTGCAAAGAAAAGGAAGACGCAAAAAAGAACTTGGAGATTGACACGCGAGGCGGGAGATCAAGTCGAACAGGATGATAAGAGACCAAGACGCTCGTTCAGGACTAGATGAAGCGCGGCAGGTTCAAGGTGTCGATCGCGGTGCGTCCTGGTCCATTGTCATTCCCTCTATCATTGATACCTCGTCTAGGACATGGAGGACTCGAGCAAGGACAGATCGAAGTCGAACAGCTGGAAAAGCAGAAAAAACGACATGAACATGCTTTGCTGATTGACCACATCGAGCGGGCGTATGACACAGAAGAGCGCCCGCTGCTCACGCAAGGCTATACTGGCCGCGAAACCCTTGACACACTGCAGAAAGCACGAGTAGAGAACAGCCTGGATTCGGAGGCGCGCCTCTAGGCTGTGTCGATTAAGAAGTGGCTGAGCCGAATGCAGGGCGACTATACTGGAGCGCACCGGGGGACATTGTTGGTTGCGTGCAAGATGAGAGACAACGGGCGGTGGCGGAGAAGAAGATGGAGGGGGAGGAGGAGAGGAGGAGGGCCGCGCATGCGGAGAAAATGGAGGAGGAAAGGAGGAAGCGGGAGGAAGAGCAGGAGGCTGAGAGGAGGGCGGAGGAGTGGGAGGGAATCGAGGCGGGTGAATGTTTCTTGGTTGATGTCGGTGTGTGTGGTGGGACTGACTGGGATTACAGAGCAACATGCGGCAGAAGAGGCCGAGGTGGCGAAAAAACGGCAAGAGGAGGAGCGGTTGGCGGAGCAGCGTCGACAACGTCAGATCGAGCGAGCTGCTGCACTTGAAGAAGTTCGGAATGCACAGCGGAAGCAAGAGGCGCAGGTTCAAAGATGCGTGCGCACTTGTGCATCCGTGCTTCGTGAAGTTTGAACCCAAGGTATGACTGTGCATGCATCGAGCAGGAAGTGGAGAATTTTTATGAATATGCGATGTTCTCGCACAGGTGGCAGCCACCCGAGCCATCATTCCAGATGGTCGAGAATACTCCAATCTATGGACTCCCTGCATCCCCCGCGAACAACAAACTCATCAACTTTTGCAAACTCGTGGAGTCTCGGCGCTTCCGGTGGGCATGGAGTGATACGTGCTGTGTTAACCAGAGCGACAAAGGAGTTCAGCAAGAATCGGTCGTTGCCATGTTCCAGTGGTATTGTCGTGCGGCACTGACAGTCGTCCATCTTCTTGGGGTTTTCTCAGACTCTCAGAAGCCTGGGTCTCTATGGAAGAGCATCTGGAACACTCGTGGATGGACATACCAAGAGTACGTCGCATCGAAGGTCGTACAATTCTATACGGAAGACTGGAAGCCATACCTTGATCTCGACATATTCAATCACAAGGAATCGCCCCTAGTTCTCTCCGAGATGGAAGAGGCAACCAAGTTTGCTACTCAGGCCCTCGCTACGCTTCAACCCGGGCTGACGAGGGCGCGCGAGAAGTTGTACCTGGCTTCAAGGCGCGAGACAACGCGGGTAGAAGATATCGCATACTGTCTGTTCGGTATCTTTGATGTCGCACTCCCGGTCATATATGGCGAGGGCACGCGAGCAGTCCGTCGTCTTCTGGAGTACATCTTGACCCAATCATCGGATAACGTCACACTTCTCTCCTGGACTCGGGCTGGAAACTCAAGTAGTAATACCAACAGCTACCTCCCTGCCGACCTCACTGTTTACAACCAGATCGAGCCCCCTCACGTTCCGCAACCGATCGACTCGGAGACCGCTGAGATGGACACCATGTCCTTGCAGTCATCCTTGCCTGACGCCTTGCTCGCCGTACAGTTGTACGAGCGACTGTATGACCTTCCCCCCCTTTCGATCGTCACTGGTCGACTCCACCTTCCTGGATTTGTTTTCTCCCTGACATCCCTCACCGCCATCACAGCAAAACCTGGATCGAACTCGATCGTTCGTGTCTATCATGCCACTAAGCCCATCCTCGGTGACATACGCATTGAGACCAGCGACGACTTGGTCAGAATGCACGGCTTGGTCCTCATCCACCCTTGGATCAGTCCCCTTCTGGACAGGGATTTCTCCGGCGGGGCTCCTCAGTTTGATCTAGCCGTGCGTGCCTTGCGGCTGGTCGTTCGACTGAAGCAGCCGTTCGGTGCACTGTTGCTTGCTTCGGAAGGGCGCGTGCTGTACAAGCGTGTCGCGACGGACAGTCTTATCAAGGTTCAGATCAAGGCAGAGATGCCGTTAGGGGAGTTGATAGACAGCGTGCGTATAGTCGACATTCAGTAGTAGTCGTGGATTGTTACTGGCTTTGGTTATTAGGATGGACTTCTCTATACCCCCTCTGTACTTCTAAGTATCTCCACTTTCGGAGTGACTTTCAACCAACATCCTTGCCAAATATCTTTGTCGTCACTGTCGCCGGTAAACTGTCCCTAAACTGCTAAGTTCTACCGACTGCCTGTTTCATCTCAGATGCTTTGCAGATGGACCCGGAATTCCCCTCTAATTAATCATTGACCTCGCTAAAGGTCAGTTTGATCCTTGGTACAAAATAGCCGTGTACCTTACTGTATAATTGGTGAGCATAAAGATGCGGCTGTGTACTAAGTATATACTAGTATCTTGATACTTACACACATTATATCGCGCTGTTGTTTAGCACCGACACGTCCACCGAACTTGTGTACTCTCGAAGAAATACCCCGGGTCCGTTCTTCCTATTTTTTGTTCTGAGCCGCATTAGACGAAAAAATCGTCCCCGTTCCCAGATCCATGCCGTCTTGCGCAAGAATATCAGAGCTGGCAAGACTAAGTATATCGAAGCTCGTAAGAGCAAATCCTCCAGCTCGCCTACCTCATCCAGGACAACTATGATCGTTTCAAACAGGCCATGACGCAAGACCTTGGTCGTCCCTCACTCGAAAACGCCTTGTGCGTTTCAGCAGGTTCCTTGTCATGCTCATGTCCTCACTGACTGCCACGTATGTCCCCGTTTCGCAGCCTCGAACTCGACTCAACCATCAGCGACTGTAAAATCGCGCACGACCGCGTCGCCACGTGGGCACGCACCCAAAAGGCGTCTTTCAACGTCAACTTTGCCGACGCCGTTCAACCCGGTCATCCGAAAGGAACCCCAGGGCGTTGTTCTCTCGATCGCCCCGTTCAACTACCCGGTATGGTTGACCCTCGATCCCATGGTACGTCCTTTTTTCCTTTTCTTTTCTTTTTTTTTTTGTTTCCCTCAGCGTGCTCCTTCATCCCCCCGTCTTGACGGCGTTACGCGGTACGTTAGGTTGTCACTATTGCGGCGGGAAATTGTTTCGTGCTCAAGCCATCCGAGCTGTCGCCTGCGACCAGCGGGTTGATTACTGAGCTTATTCCCAAGTATATGCATCCTGACATCGTGCGAGTCGTTATGGGGGCTGTCGCTGAGACGACCAAGGTAATGCCTTTCATTGAGACCTTTGGAGACGTGATCTGATGACTCGCAGCTTATGGAACTTCCCTGGGATCACAGTATGTGTCTCCGTCTTCGTGTTGGGACTAGCGTCTGAACGCAATGGGAGTCTTGTACACTACACTGGGAACGGGCAGGTGGCTAGGATCGTATGTGCTGCAGCTGTCGCCCGTCAGCCTCGAGGTGGGTCCGAGTATATGCGCGTACTAGAGTATGTGATGACCGTCCGTCAGCTCGGGGGCAAGTCTCCCGTCGTCATTGACCCCAAATGCAATCTCAAAATGGCGGCGAAACGAATCATGTGGGGAAAGTGCGCCAACGCAGGACAGACCTGTGTCGCGCCAGACTATATCCTCGTTCAGGAAGACGCTCAGGACAAGATTATTCAGGCACTCAAAGAGGCGTAAGTCCGGTGGTTGCATGTCCGCGACTTTTGTCATTGATCGTCTTTTCCAGGTACGACGAGTTTTACCCGAATGGTGGCCTTGAATCGCCGGATATCTCTAGCATTATCAACCAAAGGCACTTTGATCGTGTCAAGGGTTTGCTTGACAAGACAGCTGGGACGATCGCGTTCGGCGGTCAAACAGACGAGTCCAGGTTATTCATTGCACCCACGGTCATCAAGGGGGTCAAGGGTGACGACTCGTTGATGAGCGAGTAGGTCAATGGTTTGAGGATGCGATCGAATGCTAACAGGATGGCACAGGGAGTTGTTCGGTCCTCTGCTTCCTGTGGTACCTGTCAAGAACCTCGATGCGGCGACAGAATTCTTCCGCGTCTCCAAGGACGACACGCTCGCATTTCCGGACAGCTCCGCCGACGACTGCGATGCCGACTGTCTTGCGCCCGTTCGTCCGCAAGTCGCTGGAAGTCAGTAACACGATCATTCGCATGTTCAACGGCAGGCTGGGTTTTCCCGAGGGCATGCTCGAGCGACTGCACTCAGATGAGGAGTTCAGCTTCAGTACTGCTTACATGCTTAGGATTCAACCGATACCCGAACAGGCGGTCGCAGACAAGCCGAATCTGGCTGCACGCACTGACTTTAGTTCCTTCGTGAGCTGAAATTACTTTGATCATGATACGTCTAATTCACTCGGAATCTCGTTAGACCGTTGTGCACAACAGGCTCGGCGGGTTGCAGGTCATGCCGCCCGGTCACAGAGTGGTCCTATGTTAACGTATGCTTTGTTGGAAGCACGGGGTTTTCATTGAGATACTCACATACCACGATAGACACATACAGCCTCTTTCCTGGACACGCGATCTGCAACATTGGTGCAATACCCTCGCCATCTTTAGAGGCATCCTTCAGTCCAACTTGCACCGTGTGGTGCGGGCCCCTGGCGAACAAGGCGAGCACGAAAGTTACTCTGTCATGTTCTTCACTCGTCCGGGCAACTCGGGGATGCTTCACGCGTTCGTAGAAGACAGTTCTTTGATCGCGGACGCTGTGCAAAAGCGTCGCGATCACAACTTTAATACGGGCCAGTCTGCGGGGGAATGGTTCACGAGGCGCGTCAAGTACATGAGAGCCAAGAATCGGAAAGTCAGTCCATCGAGAAAGGTGTCTTGCTCGTCCTGATGTAGTTGGTGACCACCAGGGACCTGAGACGTGGGCGGCCGGCAGGGGCATTGCGGTCGCGTTCTTTGTCCCGACGCTCAACAGCACGTAGCTGAAGCCGGGGTGACACATTCAACTGCACTCGAATTGACTCCTCATGCAGCCCATGCCCCGCAAAGCTTATTCCGAGTATGAAGACTAGACGATCTGCCGAGTCTAATCTCGCTCAGTACTATTATTTCTTCGTCTGCGTGTCTTATGCCCGCAGAAGGACCGCGTCTACTCACTGAGCTCCCGGCATAATGCAACATCAACAAGAAGATGATGGTGCGTTTACCCTCACCTTGTTGACAGCCGCCTCTCAACGCACAGACAGTCAATTGAATGACATCATCAGGGCCCTACGGGAAGATTCTGGTGTGTTTATCACCATTCCGACTCACGACTTTCTGACCTGTTTTCTGTATCTATGGAACGAAGAACAGCTGAGCTCAAAAAAACCGTGGGTTCTTATAATGATAGTCCCCTGACGAGACGTTTCGAGCCACTGCACACGCGCCAGCAAGAGACTCCACTCAGGGCATGCACATAATGTGACGACGACGGTGCGGCACGATAAACACGACATCGACGATAGCGTGCTGAATCCTGACGCCACGACGACCCGGCACGCGGCACAGACACAACAACGCGCCGACAACACGCACGCGCCTTTTGTGGCAGGCCCCCCGAGTTCTCGCACCACCTCCGCTTTACTCACTACCTCCGTTACCAACGCGCTAGTCCGGCGACGATTGCAGCGACGCCACGCAGAGACAACGCGCCGACGATGCGTGACTGAGGGGATACAATGATAACGTCTCCCTTGCTCTCACCCAATACTACTCGTTCGCGTTCCGCCTCCCTCTGCGAGGTCCAGGAGGTTGGTATCCTTTCCAAGGCTTCTGCGAACGTTAGGCGTTACAAACCAGGAGTTTAAACGGCTACTGCAGGTGGGTGGAGTGAACGTCCATTTGCGATTCATTGCTGACACTGTACCTACCATGTTAGTATTTCATAGTTACAGAAAAGTGGACATTTCGTGACAGTCATCGTGTCCATCTAAAAGGGAAGGAGAGGCGCCTGCGAGGGAATTTGATGGGGAAGTGTGTGTACTTTTCGTCTGGACTGATCACGGGTGATCCAACTCTGGAATTGGCAGAGGTCGATGAGCAGCGGAGCATAGCAATGAACCCGATGTATCCCGAACCAGGTATGTGTGACCTGGCTTCTATGGTGAATTCTAGCAGCGGACTGTGTAATGATATAACATCCCTTCTAGGAGCTCGTACAAAATGGTCTCTCAACGTAACCTGTCAGTGGGGCGCCATACGTCGTTCGGGTCACGGCGGGATCCCCTCACAACTTGATCTCTCCCGAGACATTCAATTGTCGCTTCAGAGTAGTGGAGCCTACATCCGCAACTCTCTTGATACACGCAATATCACTCTCATTAGCACCCTTTCAACAGTACACATCATCGTCGCGGCGTTCTGGACGACTTCTTGTCCTCTGATGGGTCCTTTTTCGAGGAAGCGTATCATACTGAAAGTCTCACTTGTCGGTCTTGTCGATGAAGTCCTGGCCTATGAGCCAGGCAGGCAGAAACGCGTCCTTGACCTCTGTACGGCGACAGGCCGTTGGTACGTGATTTCACTTGATTGAACTTTGATACATCTAATCCGGATATACTTGATTTCATGTGATAGGCTTATGGATATGGCAAAGTCAGTCTAGACACGTCAGGTTCTCTGGCATAGACATCGGTACGTACATAACACCTTGCTTCCTCTGCGAAAGATCACTCACTCCCCCCCGTCAGGCATGGTACCCATACCCGTGACCCGCGCCGGGTTACCCGTACCCGTGCCGTTCACTACTTGCTCTTCTGAATTGCCGACGCAAGTGCCCATTAATACCGAGAAAGGTTGGCGATCTGCTACAAACTAAAATGCACCTTATCACTTTTGATGTTAGTGCTTGACCACGATTGCTCGTCGTAATGACGATATATAACCTAGAACACTTCGCCTATTGGTGGTTCAAGAAGTCAAACGTGTGGAAGAGCGCGACGCCGTAATTCATGGATTACCCATACTATGCAATCATATTTGTCCCGGGCGTATTTTTCTGGAGAGCTAGGAGGATCTATAATATCATGCAGGACACGGTCTACATATACCCTGATACTACCAAACTCTATGGAGAATTTCTACGTGTTTCGTTCGCTGAAACAACTTGCGTTTCTTGTCAGCGCCACGTGGCACTCAGGCTATAGTCTACCAATACCACCATGTCGCAACACGCAGAATTCTTGCAAAAGCTCAGCTCGTCTGCTACCCCAATCAATGGCCGTTTGGTGCCGACCATGGATGAAATAATAACACGGGAGCTAACTGGGCGATGCCTCGACGAAGCGGCTCTCAAAGCTCGGAAATCTCATTCTACTTATGTCAATTTGAGCCTTATTTGGCCCTGCTAGGTTTGAACTTTTCTGCTAAGCAGCTTACCTGAGTAGTCCGTCGCCTGTAGCAATGTCCTCGTTCCCTTTCCCCCCTCCCTCGTCTCCCTCTTTTCTTCCATCGACCTCGAATCCAGACGAAATTAAACAGGCTAAACTAGGTTTCCTTCTTGCGTCGACTCCAACTCCAAGAAAATTTCTAGTTGATTCCATCGCTAGTTCTGCATCCGAACCTGCCAACGCCTCTACTCCTTCCGCACCACCTTCTCCCACTCTGCCGAGTACTCCACCCCGCGAATTGCGTCACGACGTTCTCGGAGTCATGGTCGACGTTGATATTCCAGATTCAGACCAACTTGAAGACCCTCAAGAAACATTGGAAGCCGTCTCGGAACAAGTGAGTAGCTATCGTCATGTCTAGTCATCGGGGTTTTTGGCAACTTTGCTGATCGTGATACAGTCTTTGAGCTACATGACTGATCCTGATGCTCCTTATCTCCACCTGGCGATCGCTCGTGCTAAACGAGCGGTCCTGCGAGCACAAGTTCGCCTCGCCACCTCTGAACTTTCCGAGCATGTGTGTCACACCCAGCTCAATCGGCTGAAAGTTCGACACTTTAAAAAAGCCCTTGCAGCGGCAAACGCAAGCGTTGGGCAATGGTGTGATAGTATCCGTCGTACTGGACGACCTCTTTATTCTTCTCGTGTCGTGTCGCGGCCAACACTACGGCGTCGTCACTTGAACCCGTCTTCTCCTCGTAAGCAATATGTACCTTTCATCGTAGAGATGTATAAACTGATTATAAACCGAGATTTCATTCAATGTCCTAGTGGAATTTGTAATGACGAATTTTATGTGGATCTTCGGTAGATATCCATTGCGTTACATGACTACTTGTACTGTGTTGTACTTGAGTTATGTCTTTTTGTGCCAGAGTGTGAATCAAGGACCCAATAATGAGCCTCTATTAGTAGGGAGGAAGATAGAACGTGACATTGGCGCCGAGTCAAGGCACGCGAGGCGCTTTGTTTGTAGCTTCAAACACCTACTAAGAACTTGAAGAGTGGCACCTTTGACTTGAATTCGCGTGAACGGTTGCCTGTAGTGTAGCTCCTCGCGTCAAACACCGACGCATTCGCAAACGCCTCGCGCGTCGTTGCTATTCCATCACTCACGCCGACCGTGATCCGCCCATTCACACTCACACCTATCCGTGTTGCAGCACCTCCATGAGCCAACGCTAAAACGGCGCGCACCCTCGACACAATCAGTAGCAACTCTCGATGCGGCGTCGTGTGTCTTTCCACCACCACCCGCTCCGCAATAGCTTCTGCACACGTTCACGAGCTGTGCATGCTCACCCATCGCATCGGCGCGGCCAAATGTGGTTCTCAGGTGTGTCGTCTCTGCCCCTTCCTTACTCTCGACTCGCAAGCCGGAACATACACATTCTACCGTTTGCCTATCCAACCCGTTCAGACGCTCATCTTCTGTTCTAGGTGTTCGTCGGGATGCGTGGTGAACATGAACAACCAACAACCTCACACTTTCCCTCTCTCGACTCGGTGACGACGGCAATCCACTATCCCCTCGTCTCGTTCCACTTCCTCTTGACTTGTTTGACTCGGGCACGAGTGTGCCTTCGTTGCGTTCCCCCCACGACCTGTGCGCCCGTGGGCATTGCTCGCTAATCTTGCCAGGGCTCTTGCAGCAGCAACTTCCCACCCATCGACGAACTCATCTACCGTCGATTGCACGTATCCTTCCCTCTCCGACGTAAGTGAAGCATCCCCTAGACCAGCCAAGACCCCGGACTCCCGCAACCATTCGCCTCCCACTCGTTCAAGTATACCACCCTGGTTGTTAGAAGTCCACGCCCATTACCTTGCTCAGAATTAGGGAACTACACGGGTAAACCTGTGGGTATCCCAGCACCTACCCGTACCCGTACCCCGTCAAAACCCGTACCCGCGTTCACGGGTACCGCGGGTCGATACCCGTGACAGTAAAGTTGACGATGCACATGCACACCGTGACACACACCCTCACCCGCTCCCTCACACGCAACCGTGACGTCGACGCGTCACAACAACAACGACCACAACGACGAACGACGACGATTGCCGCGCGGGGGAAACGGTGGAGCGGACGGAGACGACGATTGCAACAAGGTGCGTCCCCACCTCTCCCTCTCTCTCTCTCTCTTACCTTCTCCCGCCTCTCACCCTCACCCACACCCTATGCCAGGCCCTGTCCACGCCGACAACGACGACGCGCCATCAAACGGCGATCACGACGACGACGTCGACACGGCGTCATTGCAACGGCAACGACGATGACATCGACGACAACGGGGAGGACATCCCTGTTCATGCCGACACGCCATCAAACGGCGACCACGACGCCGACGTCGACACGGCGTCGTTGCAACGGCCACGACGACGACATCGACGACGACGGGGAAGACAGGGAGATGGCAGCGACGCCACGACGAGGACAGGGAGGAAGGGGAGGCGGTACGGCGACCACGAGGACGTCGACACGGCGTCATTGCAACGGCAACGACGACGACATCGACGACTACGCATCACCACGACACGACGAGGACGGGGAGGACGGGGAACGCAGCGACACCGCCGTGACACTGCGAGACGACGAGGACGTCGTCATCATGTCACGGTGAAACAACGAGGACAGGGAGGATGGGGAGGCGATGATACGACGACACCGTGGACCGCGACCAGGACCACGACGTCGACACGGCGAAGTTGCGACGATAACGACGTCGTCGTCGCGGCACGGTGACACGACGAGGATGGGAGAACGGGTAGGCGGCAGCGACACCGCGACACCGCAAGACGACGACGACTACGGGGAGGAAGGGGAGATGGCACGACGAGGATGATGAGAAAGGGACCGGCCCGGGGATGGATAGGTATTAGGGACGAGACAATACGCACGTCAACGACGACGCATTGCGCATCAACGAACACGGTGAGACGCGATGCGACGACGTCGACAGAGACCGAAACGAGTCGCTCACGGGTAGCGGGTTGGGCGCAGGTTAGCAAATGCTGACCCGTACCCTACCCATGGTACCCATACCCGTGCCGTTCACTATAGACTGCTTGTTCGGACATGAGCAGTGCCATTTCAATCGGGGAAGCATCGAGCCTGCTGTACATGCTAGGAGAAATTGAGGCCAAGTCCCAGTGATATTATAATATCATGATGCTACTATGTCACAGTGCCCAGTCATGCCAGTGGTGTGTGGATGTCAACAGCTTGAACTGTGATGATGCAGTGACCTGACATTTAAATTATAGATTGTGGATACGAGCTGCTAACAGTACTACTAGTAGTATACACTTATGTGATCATATGCAGCCACTCAGGCTGGCAGTCAAACTTGAATATACTAGTATACATTTTTAAAGTTGATCAACTGATATGAAAAATGAGCCTGAGCTGAATGTCATACCAGTATTCAACATTATTTTTCTTGATGGCCCAGGCCTTGTAGTATGGCAGCCTGAGGTTGCAGGCTAGAGGACAATAATCATACACTAGTCATTTACTGCCCTAGTTTATGAACTCCTACTATGTCACTATGACATTATGTAGACTATGAATGAGCAGCCATGAGCTATGGGTGAGTTATGTATCATACCCCAGGCTCCCCAGCCCATGCCAGTTTGACATAGATTAATCAGATACTGGCTGTACACTGTCCCAGTCTATTAAGTCTATGTAAACTATAGCACTATGAAGGCTATGGGTAAGATATGGTTAAACTATGACATAGTATGGCTACTATGGCTGCTATGGTGAAATCCTGGTTTTGCTGATGGACATCGTCTTTTGCACGAATGGCATCTCAATAAAATTGATAAAGTCACACTCCTAAACGCAGCGTGAGTAACATTCTGAAGACATCGCATTGAGCTGACCTTCTCGGGTAG
>JBBPNI010000429.1:0-23181 GCA_038091135.1 Leccinum fibrillosum | reverse complement strand
ATTTTCATATCAATATTACTTTCAAATTTTCACACCTGAAAAATGTGTATAAGAAAATTTCATACTGTTATTTGTCATTTTTCATGTACTATAAGCAACCCAAAAATGTCATAGTCCCCGGTGTGTCTGTTGTATGGATGATAAGTAAACATGTGGGCACGCCGTGTATGGTGACTCCTCCGGGCGGATGGGACAGCACGCACCAGCTAGCGCATCACGGAATTGACATGCCTCACGGGTGCAACCGTATGTGCCTACATGGCGTCAGCGCAGTGGATAGACGCTCGGATCTCTGTATAAGAAAAGGCATACCAGACTCGGGGTAGAAAAACAACGCTATTGGCTTCTCAATGCGCTTGCCCTCATGCTCGGGAGGGAAATTAAACGTCTCGCCGTTAGAATCAGGGATAGAGAAGGTTGGCGCAGGTTGATCGACGAGCGGGTGTTGACGTTGAGAAGTCATCCTACGATTGCGGAAATCGGAAAGGGGTCGGATCGATTCGAGGCTCTATCGATATCATGTTTATTCGGATGACCATCGCACACCAGGCACCGTGACGATCATGTCAGACATTGAGATCTGCCAGCCTGAGGAGTGGTTGAGGAGCTGTTCGCACGATGATCCCTGGTCGGAGCACTGTCAATGGATCAGGCGCCGGGTGGTAAAGATCATTAATGACTACTATGTGGCAGCACCCGGCTGTCCAGATCTGCATTGCTCTTCTTGGAACTCCAACCTGAATCACAATCACCAGTCATCCCTTGCCTGCATCGTAACTGCACAAGGGCATTAGTCACGAGAGTGTGTTCCAGAGGAATTCACACACTTTCCTCGACGTATACAGCACGATGGCCTGGTTCGGCGGCGTTTATTGTGACAGACACGTGAAGGGCAACATTCGCGGCGAGGCCCTAATAGCAGACCTGGTGTGCCGCATGCAGAATCCAGCGAGTTAGAATCCCCGGATGGTCAATCCGAGACAGAACCAGGTCAACGTCAAACTCAGATGGTCCTACCTTCATGACGACCTTGTTTCCCTGCTCGTTCAGAATACGAGCCGCAAATTCTGAATAGCGGTACGCCTCACGCTTGTTAAAGTGAATACCACGTGAGGATCACGAGGATGGGAAGAGCATGTAGTCCATCCTCGGCTACCCAAGAACCACACCATAACCCCTGAAGATGAAAATCGCTGGGATAAGGCCTCGGTGGAAGGATGTTGATGAGACCAAAATCGCATCAAGATGACCTCACAAGCGAACGCGCATTCCGGGAGCATAGCATGTTCGTACAGAGGTGCCATTTCGTTTTGTGACAGTACCTGTATGCCCCGGTAGCAAAGTATCAGGATTGAGGCAGGTGGCTGCGACAACATCGCTTCAAGCCCGCATTTGGTTGCTTCGAAGGCACTGGTGAACACGTTCAGGAAGCTACGTGTACCAAGCACACTGACCGAAGTAGCCTGAAACGAGGGAGACATTCCTTCAAATTTTTCGACGGCCTTCTAGCGAGGAAAACATGTGATGATAGAGTCAACAACAAGCGCGGGGTTACTCTAACATATGTACGCCTTCCCATACAAACATATGTCTCGAGGTTGGGCTTACCAGGCTGCATGGAGACGTATGATTGTGAGGATGCCGCGTAGAGACTAGCAGGACAAATCATGATTTTGGTGTGCTCATTGCCTCTGAGAACTGATATCAGTAGTGCCATTAGATTGTCAGAAGGTAGGAGCATACCAGCGTTCAACTCCGCAAAACGTTGACCGACACGCTCCGAGTGCTTCAAGAACTTGTCTGAACAGTTGAGCACACACTGCTCCTATAAAATGTGTTATTTTTTGTGACGGGATCTGAAAACGACGACGGAACCTCTTTGGAGGAGAGTGCCTTGCTTGTGAAATCGTTGCAGCATGTGTTGAAACATCTCTCTACGAGGCCCGAGTAGAGACGCATGAAGTCTTGCATCTAGAAACGTCATTGGTGAAGAAACTTGGGGGCCAATATTTTCCCGTACCATACCTGTTTCTTTTCGATGACCTTTGTCATGTGAGTCTGTTCCGCGGCATTGAACTGCGAGAAATCCATCCTGGACCAAGAGCAACTTGAAGTGAACAGAAAGAAATTAAGAAACGGAATGGCAAAAGGCACGTGAGCAAGTTGCTTTGCCGATCGTGGCGTGGAAAGTCAAGTAACCTAAAGTTATGGGAAGAGATCATAATGACTCGGACACGGTTCATCAAAAACTTGTTTCTTCATCATCTTTCCCATCACGACTTGAAAAAAAAAAAAATCAAAGGTCTCATATTGACCCAGTAGACTTTCCCGGGACAACTGTCTATCACTCGAAAAAAGTACGTCTCCGATGTATCCATGGTTTGATCGACTCATCACCGTCTTTTGCAGTGGATGTCACTATGGCCATCCCCTACAAAGATGCTCTCCAACTACTCGACAACCGTCGTGTCAAAGCAACTCGCCCTCTGATTCCACCCCTGATTCTGCAGGAGGATCTGCCCTTGTCAGTGGTGGTCTATACCCCTCTTTTGCTTGCTAACCAATCGCGATGTATCGTTCAGGACTTTTCTCTCTGCAAACACCGTCCTAGAGGGGCGCAGTGCGACCGAGAAAATCATTCAGGGATCCGATGACCGTTTAATGGTTGTGGTTGGGTACAGCGCCTTGGGCTTTCTGGTTAACTGCGTCACTCATGTGATGTTTATAGCCCATGCTCCGTCCACAACGTCAATGCTGCAGTCGAGTATGCAAAACTACTGAAGCAGTATGCCGATAGTGCTAAGGAAGACCTTCACATCGTCATGCGCGTTTACTTTGAGAAACCACGAACAACACTGGGCTGGAAAGGCCTCATCAATGACCCGTATGACGTGTCTATTTACGCAATAATCTTTTCCTTACACGCTACGCACCGTCAGTGACATGAACTCAAGCTTCCAGATCAACAAGGGCCTGCGCATGGCCCGTGGACTGCTCCTCGACATTGCAAAAATGGGATTACCAGTTGGATGCGAGTTTCTAGACACCATTTCGCCTCAATATACAGCAGACTTGGTCTCCTGGGGGGCTATTGGTGCCCGGACCACTGAATCTCAAGTTCACCGAGAGCTGACCTCCGGACTCTCTATGCCCACCGGTTTCAAAAACTCCACGGACGGAACAGTAGGGGTTGCCATTGATGCCTGCAGAGCCGCTCGAAGTGGCCACGTATTCCTTAGCGTCGGAAAAGAGGGTCTTAGTAGTATCATCGAAACCGAGGCGAGTCGTTCCGCTTTTGTCACCTTGTGGTTCTCAAGTCGAGCAGGGGAACCCGGATGTCCATGTCATTCTCCGAGGAGGATCAAAGGGACCAAATTATGCTGCTGAATACGTGCGCGATTGCTCTGAAAAGCTCGGCAAGGCAGGGCTAGCTTGCAAGATTATGGTATGGTTCTTGTGACTGCTCGGAGAGTTCATTCTAATATCCATCCCGCGCGCAGATTGACTGTAGCCACGGAAACAGCCAAAAGCAACACCGAAAGCAAGTAGAAGTCATTGAGGACATTGTGAGCAGCCGTCTCTTTTTCCTTCCCAATACCTAATTGGCTCCATGCTCTCAAGGTGCGACAACTGTCTTCTGGGGACACGTCTACATCTATCATGGGTGTCATGCTCGAGTCCAATCTTGTCGAGGGTCGGCAGGAGATTCCTTTCAACGGACCAGCTGGACTGAAGTACGGGCAGTCCGTAACTGATGCGTGCCTGTCCTGGGAGATGACGGTTCCTGCCCTTGATCGCCTCCGGGAAGGTGTGCGAGCCCGCAGAGTACTTGTTGCACAGCGTGCGGAAGGACTTGATGCCAGTGGTGAAATCAGGGAAAATGGGACCAACGCTGCTAATGGTGGGGTGAATTAAATCCACTGAGTTGCGGCGTGCATGAGAAAAGGGACGATCTACCTGAAAATGTACCGGTTTTTAGTTGTACGTGTAGTCTCTGACGTCATCCAATCTAACCCGATCGTCCCCGTCACCCCGTTTACGATTCCTTTTGCTTTCCCTTGTTTCAAGCAGATTGTCCATCGGCTTCTCCACTACAAATGCATTACCGTATGTTCTCGTGTTCAACGGCGGCGTTGCTGGTGCGGTTGAAATCGTCGTTCATCAATGGTTGCAGCACTTGGACTCGCATTTGTAGGTCACCTTCTTGGTGTTGTGGAGGCTGTCAGAGGCCCTGCGGAGGGGGCAACCGCCGCACGCTCCGCTCGTACCTCGCTACACCACAGTGCGTCCCAACCAGATATTTTGACTCCTCGAATCAGTCTAGACTATAGAATGCTGAAAATGGTTACACGAGCGATTTGATTTACAAAGTAGCTCTGGCAGTTCTGACGAAAACAAAGACAATCAGATCCAGGCTCCCATTAGTGACAATGATAAAGGTGAATACGACAGCTCTGATGACATGGACGAGAAGGCAGATCGAGTCTCTCTCAACCTCAAGATCACCTGAGGCGCATACACGTGCCTGGTAATGACCCTCCTCATTCCATCATGGGCTACAGATTCCGATTTCGCCGCGTGCGTTGATTCAGTTTTCATATTCGCCACCATACTCAAGGCTGGCGTCGCCGTTCCAGCGGCGTCAAACTCCACGACTTATGTTTGTTCCTCAACCATATAATCAATTCCACGTCCTGTCTTCACCGCTCTTCGCATTCGTGGTGTTGATCTAGCGATAAGGTCCAGGATTCAGACTGTTGACAGGTACTAATAGCTAGTACAAAATTGTGATCATGTACGAGTAAAACTGCTGTAAGCTACAAAGTTCATAGTCAAAATATTTGAGAGGGGTTACAATGTCGTTCGGTTGTCTGATCAACTGCATGGTGATTTGTACATGTCACTACTTTGGACGAGACGGGATATAGATAGATGAAAGCTACATTGATATTGTTATGTTGTGATAAAATGCAAACGACGAATGAAAAGGAATACAGATAACAATATACGTAGACAAAGATAACATTGCGATGTCCTATGAGAAATGCAGACGGTGATGGAGGTACCATGACAGCTGCGTGCCATGATTGGTGGTAAAATTGTGGCATCCAGACACGACGAGATTTGTCAGCGTCTCGTTGGGCGTAGCCGCATCCGTGTAGAGAACCCGAGCAATGAGTGCCTCTACCAAAGCCTCTCCTGAAAGCTGCTGACAACCAAAAAGTTTGAGCGTCGTCAACTGTGGAAGGCGGACCCGGTAACGATCATCTCCGGAGCCCAGGACTGTCGGTGGTATGAGCTCAGGCCCGAAGAGCCGCACGACCTCGTCAGACATGTCCGATCCGACGATGGAGAACTGCTTCAAGTGCGGCAGTCTATCGAACACCCATCTAAAGTCTTTCGTGCGCATGTCAGAAAGATCCATGTCGAGAATCTCGAGGGGGGGACGGGAACGCAGAATGAGTTTCCTGAGACCCATGCCGGTGTGATGGTCGCTCGAGGGGGACTGGGAAAAGTCATGGGATTCGTCGTCACTGTCGCCGAGCTCTTGGACGTGGTAACCGTCGAGAAAAATGTCCATGTTCAAACGGCGAAGAGAAAGTTCTCTAAGTGCGGGGAGGTGCAAGTTGGAGAGGACACTGCGCTGAATGCAGATGAGGTCCAACAGGAGGGTGTGCAGGCGTGGCAGCGTGACAATGACCGGGGATGAGGATAGGACGCCCTCCTCGTAAGAGACACCGTGGAGGTAAAAGTGTTCAAGGTTGGGGCAGCGAGCAAGGAAGTTGAGCAATTCGGGAGAGCGAACGATGTGGGTGAAAGAATGCTCTGTGATGGTGAGAGAGGTGAAGTAAAGTGAGTTGATGGATTCTGCGGAGGGGAGGCTGGACGCTATGATTTTCATGGAGAGGTGTCGTAACGCGCTTGTTGCGCAAGAGAAGAAGATCTTGTCATCAGAGGCTCCATTGGGGTCAAAGGGTGTCCTTAGGCGGACGCTGAGGTGATGAAGGACATGACGGGTGGCAGCAAGGGTGTGATCTGAGACTCTGATGTGGGTGATACGGCCCTGGAAGGATATTCTACAATCGAGCCAGCGAGATAGATGAGGCAGAAAGCATGACATGATCGAAAGGAGACGATCAAAGTCAGCAAGGTCGACATCGAGGGTGAAGGGGAGGGGAGCTGAGCGAGCGATCCACAGCTCTGCCTGTGCCATGATGGAGGAGAGTGGTCGGGGAGAGCTGTCGAGGACGATGTGCTGCCATGCTCTTGGGGAGGCGAGGCAGATGTCCCGCCAGAGCTTGCAAACTGTGCAGAGAATGAGGGGAGTGAACGGTGCACCGAAACGATAGGTGGCCACGAATATCTCGACGAGCAGCTCTGGAGGAAGAGAACGAATCGATGTCGACACGGTCATGATGTCAGTCAGTTAGCGCCCGGGCACCGGAGCACTGTGCAACCGGTTGATTCAATCAGATCTTAGATCAGCCAACCTGACTAAGCACAAACTGCACAGATACGGTGGCTGAATTGAAACTCCCTTCTAAACTTTAATTTCCTCGTACACGCGCCACCAGCATCACCGCGCTCGACGTTCCCCGTATCTCCCCCTCATCATGCCAGGCGTAAGAGACATCAGGTCTGCTTTCCATCTCCCTATACCCGTTCGGGGCTCACTCCATCATCAGCGCAGAAGCCTTCATTACAGCCTACTCATCCCATCTCAAGCGCTCCGGCAAGCTCGAGGTCCCAGTATGGGTCGACATCGTCAAAACCGGCTCTTACAAGGAGCTCGCGCCTTATGACCCCGATTGGTACTACGTTCGCGCAGGTAATCATCCTCGTCCACCCCGAAATGACCAACGCTCAGCCTCCATTTCCAACGGCAGCTGCCATCGCACGGCACATCTACCTTCGCAAAGACGTTGGCGTCGGAAAGCTTGCAAAACTCCACGGCGGACGCAACAGGCGCGGTAACCGCCCTTCACACCACGCCAATGCCTCCGCATCCGTCCAACGCAAGGTTTGCCAATCCCTCGAAAAGATCGGCGTCCTCGAACAGACCGACAACGGTGGTCGGAGAATCAGCCAGGACGGGCAACGTGACTTGGATCGAATCGCAACCGCTGTTGTTGAGGCTGAAAAGGAGGACGAAGACGATGAAGAAGAAGACGCTGAGGAGGAGGAGGAGGACGAATGAATGTGTTAACATCCTCCGCATATCCCAGCTCCCTGCATGCTCTACCCATCATGCATGATCGTTCACTCTATATGGTATGGTGCATACACATGTCAAAAATACAGCATTTCATTGCTTCTCTGATATCCGTTCTGCTGGCCCAACTTACCGGCTCACCTGTATCGTTTGCGCCCTCTCCGCCCCAAGCGGGGGCCTGGCCCGGCGATAAATACAAATGTACGATGAAATTGTTACAGCCGCCGCCTTACCCCCATCACTCCATGTCATATCGCGTTTTAGATGGACAGATGATATGATGCCTTCAAACAATTGGCGTTGAGGGCGTTCCGACTTCAACGCGGGGCTGATCTGTTGAGTTCTCAAGATCTCAAACGTCACTCTCAACAGCGGGTCCGCAAGCAGCAACACCACTTTCTTCCTTGGCGCTCATTACTCGGTGGGGTCGTCCGAAAAGTGACTGAAGTCACATCGACCAAGAAAAACAAATCAGATCGTCCATGTGACCCTTTTACTCTGTTATCGTTGAGCAACTTTCGCCGGCCTGATAACAAGGTGCATATGGATTGGTCCAGAACGCAGAGCTGCGCCTGATCTGAGATCACGGGTCAAGTGTTCAAGCAGCTCATATACCCGAGAAACCCACGCTATACTAGTAATACTGACTCGGACGAGAACCCGCCACGAATCAGGCCTGAGGCCTCAGGCTCCTACTTGGGGGTTCGCGGCGATTTACTGGCTGACATCTAAACTATTGACGAGCACTTGAATCCGCCGCGAATCTCTCCCAGACAGCCTTGTTTGCCTTGTTTGGTTACTCCTCACCTCAGGCCACTCGAGGCCTAGAACTCAATTGCCTAGACTAGGAACGCGGCACGGCGGCTGATCACGGCGTCCGTGGCATTTTTGATCACGTTTGAGTCAGCCTATTACATCATACTACTTAGGAGACTCAGATCATATAAAGAGCGGTCAGCCCCCCTCTCTCCTCTCAACCTCGAAACCATGGAAGCTACTCTCGCTGACCTTCAGTCAGAAGTCACCAGACTCCGTCGTGAGATATTCGCAATCGAAGAGAGCAAAGATGAAGAGCGGATCACTATCTCGGATTACATCCTTGCTAGGTTGGAACAGCTCGGAGTCACGGTATTATATCCCCCTTTCCCCGCATCGCGAGATTGACACCATCATATCCTCCCAGTCTATCTTCGGAGTGCCCGGTGACTTCAATATGCGTATGTACTTGTCCATACGGTTACATCCACACCGACGTTCATTCGTAATTTAGCATTTCTAGTGCGCTTGCAAAACTCGCCAAAGTTTTGTCCGTTGTCTCGCTGACAGGCTTTCTTCCAGGATTATGTAGAAGACCATCCTAAGATCCAGTGGATTGGGAACTGGTATGATTTTCACTCACGGCAAGGTTCAGTTTTGAATGCCACATTGCAGTAATGAGCTCAACGCGGCGTATGCTGCTGATGGGTATGCAAGGATCAAGCCACACAGCGTAGGGGTGGTTGTTACAACGTACTTTATATCTCGTTGCTCCTGTGATCCTTCTCATTCTTCCGGCAAGGTTTGGTGTCGGAGAGTTGAGCGCCATCAATGGCATAGCTGGGGGTGAGGCAAAATCGTCATTTCTGCCAGTGGCATATCCGATTCTCATTCCCTACCTAGCCCATTCCGAAATAGTTCCAGTGCTGCATATAGTTGGGGTTCCCAGCACTGTTCAACTCAAGACAAAACCGTTGCTACATCACACTCTAGGTGATGGAAGGTGCTTATAAGTATAGTTGAAATGAAGGGTCGCTGAAAACATCCATATAGGTTCGACGTATACATGAAAGCCGCAGAACAGGTGACCATTGCCCAGGCAATGTTAATGAACAAGGTCAACGCTGCTACAGAAATAGATCGCATTCTTACCGAATGCATCACCCGTGTAATCTTTTTGATTTATCTACACCGATTGAGAGTTGACCTTTCTCCAGGCCCGACCAGTCTACCTGTCAATCCCAACCGATATGGTTTCCGAAAAAATATCTGCCACGCGACTGAAGATCCCGCTATCTCGCGCACCTCCTCCAAATAACCCTGACGTGGAGAGTTTTGTTCTGGATGAGATCATGAAAGCTGTTGATGCGGCTGAAAGTAACATTGTGATCCTCGTCGACGCTTGCGTAATTCGGCACGACGCACAGGACGAAGTGAAAGATCTGGCCACCGCAACTCACTTCCCCGTGTACTCGACGCCAATGGGCAAAACTGCCATTAGTGAGGAATACGATCGGTATGGTGGTGTATGTTTTCCTTGCTTTTGTTTTCCAATCTTCCGTTTATGCTTTATCTCCGAAGATCTACATCGGATCCATCACTGAGCCCAGGACCAAGGAGATGG
The DNA here is from genome assembly GCA_038091135.1 of Leccinum fibrillosum. Classification (NCBI taxonomy): domain Eukaryota; kingdom Fungi; phylum Basidiomycota; class Agaricomycetes; order Boletales; family Boletaceae; genus Leccinum; species Leccinum fibrillosum. The sequence continues at coordinate 13,588 of JBBPNI010000429.1, read as the reverse complement.
TAGAAAAGGCCAAACTGATTCTTTCCATCGGCGGACTCAAATCAGATTTCAACAGCGGGATGTTCACATACCGAATTCCTACCACTAATATCATCGAGGTACCGCTCTTTGAGTTTGAACCCAGTCATATTCTGAATCATTGTTAGTTACATTCCGACCACACGTTGGTGCGCCACGCACGATTCCCAGGGATTGGGATGAAGCTTTTACTGCCAAAGCTCACCTCCCGTCTGAGTGAGCACAAGCGGCAGGCAGCCGAACTGGTTGTTCCCAGACCCAAGCGGGAAATCCCCGTGGAACACACCAATGAAATCACGCATGCATATTTCTGGCCTCGAGTCGGCAAATTCTTCCGGAAGAAAGATGTGATCGTCGGGGAGACAGGTGCGCAATTAGCATGCATACCCTTATGATCCAGCCTTATCTGGTGACAGGGACTTCGAACTTTGGTCTGTTGGATGTTCCATTCCCGGAGGAATCCGTATTCGTAAGCCAGATCTTGTATGGTAGCATCGGTTGGTCTGTCGGTAAGTGGTTGAACATACAACATGGGGTTAGCAAGGTCAATTGAGTTCCCACAGGAAGCGCTTTGGGTGCGGCCCTCGCCGCCCGTGACAGGGGGCTTAACCGTGTTATTCTGTTCGTCGGTGATGGTAGCATGTAGGTTCGGTCATTGTTATGCTATCATGTTCTTATCTATCTCCAGGGAACTTACTGTTCAGGAGCTTTCTACCATGATCCGCCATCGCCTGACCCCAATTGTATTCCTGCTTAACAATAGCGGTTACAACATTGAGAGGAACCTACACGGCATGGACAGGCAGGTGTTGTTTTCGTTCATCTAGCATCGATTGTTGACTCTGGAACAGAAAGTACAATGACATTGTCAACTGGTTCGTGACGATATCCCTTATGAATCATGCTCCAGAACGTTGACGCGATTTTAGGAAATGGACGTCGTTGCTCACCACCCTCGGTGATATCGATGGCACGTTGTCGAAGTCCTACACTGTCCGCGACAAGACTGAACTTGACAAATTACTGGACGATGCTGAGTTTTGCAGTGCAAAGAAAATACAGCTCGTGGAAGTTGTTATGGACAAGTACGACACGCCTCGTGCGCTCAAGATGGCTGCCGACTTGTCGACCCTACACGCAGAAAAATCATCAAAGGACTTGTAAGTCCATAAGTTTGCCGTAGCACTTTTTTTGTCAAAGCTGTCGAGGCAGGGGGGAGCTTGTACGATTACAATGATGACTGTGTACTAGTAGTTCGTAGCAATTTCTTCGTTAAACTGTACGATTACAACGATTGTCATGTACTGGTAGCTTGTGAATTGTTTGTTTCTTTGCTTGAAGCTGAAATCCGTTCACGTGTCACGTGACAGACGCGGACAAATTATATTGGTTGACCTCGTCCGAATGAGTCGCTGCTTGCTTGCTCGTTGCTTTGAACCAAATCGACGTTCATATACCCGACTCCTCGAACTATTTCTACCTGCGGACTGTCTTGGTTGAATTCCTGTAGCATCTCGGGTTGAGGACAAGCAGCATGAACCAGAAAGTTGATCACATACCTCAACGCCTAGGTAATTACTGGCTGGATGCAGCACTGGGATCTGGATACTCTGGTCAGTAAACGACTTGTTTCCGCTGGCCCCATTGCTCATTCAAAGTTATGTAGGCTCAATTTTCAGTGCCTCCCACGTTTTCAGTGGTGAACGGGTAGCGCTCAAGGTGCAAGACATCAATCACGAGTGCCCAACTAATCGATATGAAGAATATTTTTACCCGTTACTGCAAGGCGGAGAAGGCATGCCGAGTCTATTCGCCTCTGGGGTGGAAGGGAAATGGCACTATCTCGTCATCAGTTTGCTTGGATCAAGTTTAGATTCTGTACATCGAAACAACGGGAAGAATTCGTTCGATTTGCGAAGTGTCTGCTCGATCGCTTATCAAGTGGTACTGTGACAACATTGGGCGTATTTCAGAGTTATTGATCATGCATCATCGTAGATATCACGGCTCCGGACAATGCATCAACGGGAAGTCCTCCACCGCGACATTCAGCTCGGAAACTGTGCGCTTGGTTGTCCACCCAACGAATCCATGATCTATATGATCGACTTTGGATTTTCCAAGCGCTATATTGATCCAGTCACCCGTCGTCACATCCCTGACTCGAAGCAGAAGAGAGATTTCCTCGGTAACTATTGGTTCACATCAGTCGGTGTCCACTGTAAAGGCAAGGGTCAGTATCCCATGCTCTTCTGCTGGTGGATACGTCCCCATGAATCATGCTGCAGTTCCGTCTCGTCGGGACGACCTCGAAGCCGCTGCACTGATGTTCATCCATCTTCTCACCCCGGGCGGACTTCCGTGGACTCGTAACGGTGTACCCAAGACGGACGAGCAACATACGCGTATCAAGCGTGCGAAACAATCTGCTCATCCAGAGGATCTTTGCCGTGGGATGCCCTCAGAGTTCGAAGAGTTCCTTAGGTATTGTCGACGATTGAAATTCGCTGAGCAACCTGATTACGAGCACTGGATGGGCGAATTTCGTGCGCTCGCTGATGAAAAGGGGTTTACGGACATTGACAAGTTTATCTGGCCACCACCACCCCAACAGGTATGGATTATTCCCTGATGAGATTTTGTTTCGGATGATGGACCATCAACACCAGGCAAAGCCGGTCTTGCAAAAGGCACCTAAACGTCCCGCTTACACCGCTGCGGAGATGGAGGAGGTACTTCAGGATCTGGCCAAGCTCCAGCTCAATCAGCGGCGAGCCCTCGCTGATCAGACGAACGCCCTGAAGCCGGAGGCACAGGCGGCGCAGTCTAAGGAGGCTAGCAATGCGACAGAGGAAGGCGACGTCATTGATCTCACAGGCGATTCCACTGGCGGCCGGCGAACTCCAGTGCAAACGAAAAACAAGGCACCACGTACGCCTGTGCGCATCAAGAAATCGGAACGACTCTGGCAGCTGCGCCTTGCAATGTCGAAATCCAAAGACAACAATGCTCTGTCAAAGATTGTGGCCGAGTTTGCCACAGTCCTCAAGGAGACGGGAACATCGAGAACGCTGACTATAGAGGGCTTTTCCTTCCTGGATACCTTGCACAAGCAACTCGACGACCCTACAATCTTGGTGCAACCGATGCGGGCATCGCGTACACGGAGTACCAATCTAGATCAGGGCGACGAGACCCAGCCAGCGTATGTGAAATTGGACCTTTTCGCACGGTTGAAGGGAGAGGTAACGAAGGCAGCGGACAACAAAGCGCTCGCACAGATGGTGGCAGACTTTGGAGCTGTCACGAACAGGAGCAGTAGTCGTACAATCACCAAGGACGGATTTGCTTTCCTAGAGGGTTTGGCAGCGCGATTGCAAGCGCTGGGTACGTCTTGACTTGTCACGGCCCACGGGCCGAATGGGGTTATGTGATTTCCAAAAATAGTTATATCCACTCTCACTCGTTTTTGGATTGCTACTTTTGGATAAGACTGGTACTTAGATTTGCTGTCTAATTTCCTACAACTTTCTTTTGTACTTGGGAATCAAGTTGGTTTGTTTCATCGTCGACTCGGAGAACGTGTGCTGTTAGAGAAGAACAAGATCGGTACTTGCAAGACAAGTCAAATTTGACAAACTCGTACGATCATGTTTGCCACGTGCAAACGCGGCCAAATCCGGTCGTACTTTTTTCCCCAATAAATTGGCGGCAGTTGAAGAAGTTTCCTTTCACCTCCTCCCCAACAACTTTCCTTTTCCTTCTCAACTTTAACTTAGACTGCTGGGATAGTTTGGAGGTCCATCTCATTAACGTCCACTACGATCACCATGAGTATCACGTCCAAGGATGGCGTGACGACCATTAAGCAAAACGAGGTCATTATTCCAGACCTGACTGTCAAAGACTTGTTAGGTGCCATCCCGTGAGCTCCCTACTCCTCCTTCTCGGCGACCAGTCAACTCACTCTCGATCATCGTCAGCGCTCACTGCTTCAAACGTTCCGCCATTCGTTCGTCACTCTACATGTATGGCGTTTGTCCATTTTTTTTTTGACACATTGCTGACGCGTGTTCATGACAGCGTATGGGACTGTGTGGTCATTGGTGGTATCTACAAGGCTGCTACGTTCCTGGATGCCTTTATTACTCCGGAGGTCATCAGTTTACCCCACCCCGTTCTTTACCCAGTGGCGCGGCTCTCTCTGTGGTCTTTGTACGGATTTTGGACTGGTCTTTTTGCAACTGGTCTCTGGGTCATAGCACATGAGTGTGGGCATCAAGCATTCTCCGAGTCCAAGTTCATCAACAACAGCGTGGGCTGGGTGATTCATTCTGCGTGCGGATTTGCCTTTCTATTTCACGAGTTACGTCGATTTAACACCGACAAATTTGAAATTTACAGATTGGGCGTTCCATTCCACTCCTGGAGGATCACTCACGCAAAGCACCATGCTTGCACTGGCCACATGACTCAGGACCAGGTGTTTGTACCCAAGACTCGCTCTCAGCTTGCTCTGCCTTCCTTTGATCCTACGGGCGAGAACATTCTTGGCTCGAGTGTAGGCAACAAGGTCAAGCAGGAACTTTGGGAGGCTGTTGGTGATTCCCCAATCGGTGCTGCCCTCGGCGCTGCCAGCTATCTTGTGCGTGTCTGATGCAGGGCCTTCTCATCGTATATCCTCATGGCTCTCTTAGATTGTGGGCTGGCCAGCATATCTGATTCGCAATGCATCTGGTCAAAAGCATTACCCTGCTGGCGCTAACCGTGAGTGGACACGTCTCATTATAAGCCTCTTCGTTTATGGTTCGATCAGATTTCAACCCGAATGCTGCTATGTTCGCCCCTCATCAATATGGCTCAATCATTGTATCTGACATCGGAATTTTGTTGTGGTTGGCTGGAGTTGTTGGGTCTGTTTACACATTCGGTTTCTCGGACGTCTTCCGGCTATACCTTGTCCCATACTTATGGTGAGCCTCCAAACATATGATTTCCATTCGCTGAATGACAAATCATCTTAGGGTCAACCATTGGCTGGTTTTAATCACGTTCCTGCAACATACCGATCCTCTCCTCCCTCACTACCGTGGACCGGAGTTCACATTCACTCGTGGTGCTTTAGCCACGTTTGACCGCAGCCTTCTTGGTGACTGTGGCAAGATTATGGGATGGATCGGTGCTCTCGCAACCCACGGTATATCTGAGACCCACGTCGCGCATCACGTTTCTAGCAAGATTCCACATTACAATGCGTAAGACATGGTTCTCTCCTATTTGCTATGCTGACCTATCTCGCGTAGATGGGAAGCAAGCGATGCTCTTCGTCAGCGTTTGAAGCAATCAGGCATTGTCCTTCAGGGAGCTCCTGGTGGATGGAAAGAAGTATACCGTGTTTTCAAAGAGTGCAAGGTATTGGCGGATATTCTGATCTCGCGGTCAAAATGCTAATGGATGATGCCGCAGTTCGTCGAGGATGAAGGTAACATCATTTTCTACAAAAACGCCTTTGGCCTGGCTGCCAGTAGACCTAAAATGACGGATGAAACTGCTTCCGACTCGGGCGTAGAAGTTGACAGACTCTAGACGAGAAGTGATCTCGATATGATATCACAATCTCGATTCATTTTACATGTAGATAGTCATGACTTTACCCTGTTATTCGTCGGGACTTCATCGTGTGGTTCCACGCTACTTTACATAACCGCAATGGATCAACATACATATGGTTGATATTCAATCAAGAGTGATGAGCTATTATGCACCGGTGCATGCAACAGTGGCAACGGTCTCAAGGCTTCGCCGCCTTCGGATCCAATGCTACTGTACTGGTGAAGAAAGGTGGTGCAAGGAGACTTTTGTGCTGGAAGGAGTGAAGATACGTTATACCGATGCCCGTGCGAACTTGTAATTCTAACCACAACTCCGGAATCCTGATACGCCGGTCGCATATATGCTCTTGCCCTCGGAACTTCGAATACACCCGTACTAATATCAATCCAATGATCACACGGGGATAGCCTGAGGGATAGTCAACGTCTTAACTCCCAGGTTGCAACATCACATTTAGCTTGATTTCTATGACACCACCAAGCGATGCCGCAGATACCAAGATTTAACCTGTTCACATGTTCTTGATCTACAATTAGCTGGCATCATAGTATGCAGAAGCTAGAGGATAGCCATTATTCAGGATGTTATCTGCATCCGGTAGAGTGGCTCGCTACCTAGACCACCGCATCAAATATTGATATCTTGCAGTTCTGATCGGGGGCAGTATTTGGCCTCTCACAGTCTACTCCATTCAAAAGCTGACCTGTGCCATCTTTCTGTCCTTGCAGTTGATCTGTAACCCTTGATTTCTTTCTTTCTTCCCTTTCCCCTGTTTTCTGACCATAATGACGACTCTCGCTCCTCCTGGTTACAATTTTGCCGAAGCCTATGGCATAGATTCCGTCGCTGGCGCCGTGATCTTTGCTGTACTTTACCTCCCATTCCTTTTACTCTTCATTAAGCAAGCAATCTTTCGACCAACATATATTTACATCGTCATGGCATTTTTCTGCGCAGGTGAGCCTTTGTTGCGGTTCTCGCCAGTTAGTTGTTGATGCGTCGACGTCCAGTTCGGATTGCTGCATTTGTGTTGAGGGCGCTCTTGGCTGCTGTAGAGTCGGACGGCCAGAACCTGAACTTGCTCATCACATTTGAAATCATATACAACGTTGGTTTCTTCGGTCTACTATATTCGGCGTACACTCTCGTGTTAGACCGGTAAGCAGCTGCGTTCTGGAACCCGGGATATCATACTAAATCATGCACCAGTGGTCTGTTGTCCGACCTACCCCTTCCAGATGGTCCCATCTCGAAAATCACACGTATGCCTCTGCTTTTCCGGATCGCATTGACTGCGGCAGTCGCGGTTGGTATCACTGGGGCAGTGCAGTCCGCGACAGGTTCGACGGAGAGTACTATCAATACAGGGAACACACTGCGCAAGATTGCCGTCTACATCTTTCTCGTCCTCTGTGTCCTCGTCGCGTTCCAGACGATCCTTCTTGTTCGTGCCATTGCAAGATGTCTGTGTCGCCTCCATTTGCTTGCATTCACGAATGAGCTGACTGCTTTGTTGTCCAGACGGTGCATACAAAGTGCCAAACGGAAGTTTCGGTGCAACTCACGGGATACACATCCTTTGCATCATCTCTCTCCTTTTGCTTACTCGTGAAGCCTTCTTTACTGCGACTTCCAACGAGTTCGCCAAGCAGAACGATGAGAATTGGTGGTACCCATTCGCTGCTCTCACCGAGTTTGTGGCGGTGGTCCTGTTTGCTTCACCCGGCCTTGTACCTTCACGCGAGGAGCTTCCCTCGTGAGTGAGATATTATTGGCAGTGTATGTTACAAGCTATGACTAGTGTTGACGTAGATACTGTGATATATTTGTTCAGTTCACTGCATTTCGGATTAAGTGTGGGGAGACAAGTCTGAAGAGTCGGCGGTGCTGTTGGTTGTGAACAAAGTGATATGTTGTCTACTAGGAGAGTTGTTATCCTAGCTATTTAAAGTTGATTACATAATTTGTTTACGCTTTTCTAGCCAGTGCCAAAACACCAACCGTCATCACATTTTGATCATGATCATTCATCAATATGGCTGTTTCGCCAAGTGTTCTGTTCACCAGGGGCTTGTCAATCCCGTGCAGGCTGTTTCATATATATAACGCATGGTTAGAGGTATTGATGGCCAACCAGACTCCGGTTGACCCTCTCACCCCCACTCTCCCCGTCCGGTCTCTGTTCTTTTTCTTCCTGGGCTGGGCCCATTTTCTTTTATTCTATTGTTCAACCATTTTGTTCTTCACATTCGTTTTAGTGAATCAACGATGGCTTTGATCACCCCTACTGAGGCACTTCTGGAAGTCGCCAAGCAGCACCCGTTCCTGGCTGCTGTTAGAAGTGGAGGGGATCAATGGTCATATGCGGCCCTGTGGGCTCGCGTCAGGCAGATCGCAGACAAAATCCATGAACTGGATAACACGAGAAATCCCATTGGACTTTACATGGGGCGAGTATACCTGACGGTCTCTTGTTTGTTTCGTTTCTGCCGAATCTAACCTTCCCCCCGTAGTCTCGAGGTCGATTACGTTGCCGCGGCTCATGCTATCTGGCTTTCAGGACGGACGGTCGCTTTTCTTTCCACAAAGTGGACACCAGACGTACTCCACATCATCCTCGAGCGTTCTGATGTCAACCTTGTTCTTTTTGGATCCTTGGAACCTCCACCTGTATCGGGCGTTCGTGCCGTCTCTACTTTCTCTCTTGTGGACTCCCGCAAGCCTCCAAGTCATGTTTCTCCTCCGTCATCCGGAGAAGTAGTCGAATCTATCCCTAGGATTTGCTCCATCACCCCCACAAGTGGGAGCACGGGTGTGCCGAAGAGCATCGTGTACCCCATGCGCAGGAGTCTTTCCATGCTTTCTGAAGAGTCCTCCGCAGACCTTAGACCCATGGATGGCCAATGGCTACGAGGTGGAACGGTAAGTATTCACTTGATCATATCAGTGATGCTCTGATTCGACAGACAACATAGACCTTCTTACGCCCTCTTTTCGAAATCCGTCGTTTTATGTTCAACCGTTCGACATTATACCTCGATGCGTCCGCCTCTGTCTCTGACCAGTGCATTGCATTGTGCGAAGAGCTTGAATCCACCCGCAATTCTCAGATGCTTCGAGTTCACTTTACACCCAGCGTTTTCCACGCATTCGCTGACTACGCACGGATGCGCGCTGGCGGATCTAGACTCCCTCGTGGTTTCAACCGTGTCTATTGGCTAGTGATCGGTGGCGAACCGCTCAACATCCGTGACCTCGAATTGGCGACTCTCATCTTCCCAAGTACAACGATCGCGTGTAACTATGCAGTCAGTTTATATCAATTTATTCCCACCGATTATACATATATAATACTGAATTCTTGGATATAGTGCTCGGAAGTTGGTTTCGCTGGCATTTCGCAGATGGTGATCCGCCCCACCGACCCCATCCCGTCAACAATTTCGTTCAGGCCTGCACAAGGATGTACGGACCTTGTCCTTCTCGATGAATCGCTCTCTGTCATTCCCCAGAGCGAAACTGGCACAACTGGGATTGTTGGGTTGATCACGACACAGAGCGCAACCCACTACCTTGATGATGAAGAGGCAACGCAACATATGTTCCGTTCATGGGCCGGAGAGGACATACTTCTTTATACAGATGACGTAGGCTGCATGCAAGGTGATGGGACCATCGCCATCCGCGGTCGTCGCTCGCGCAATGTCAAGATCAACGGTTTATTTGTTGATCTTGATTTCGTCGAGCGTGCATTGGCCCCTGCCTTTGCTGATGGGATCCTCAACGTTCCCTGTTTCAAACTCGTGAAATCAAGTACAACCGAGAGAATTGTGCTATTCGTCAGTACTCAGGCAGATGCTCAATTCGTCCTGAAACACGCCCGCGATCACTTGCGCACTCACAACGATGATCTTGCTTCCGTCATCAGTTCCGTTCGCTGCATTCCGGAAATGCCCTTCAACGCCTCATACAAGATCGATCTTGTCGAGCTTCAGAAGATGGTTGATTCCCTAGAAACACTTCTTCCTGGCTACTTTGCCGATGCTCCGATCACTTCTCATCTATCGGAAGTTGATATGCTTGCCGAAAAGATTGCGGCCGAGGTTATGACGCTGTCCAAGTCCCCTGATTCCATTCCAACCGACTTGCCTCTCCTTTACTCGGGCCTTACCTCGATCACCATGGTTCGCCTGCACTTCCGGCTCCAGTCCGAATACGAGTACTTGATGCCAATGCAGCATCTCTTCGAGGAGGACGTCACCGCTCACCTGATTGCCTCGGAAATCCTTGGCGTCGAAGAACCAGTCGACGAAGTCGTCCTGAGGCCATCTAGCCCGATCAGCCAGACCACAGTCACAATGGTTGATGACGAAGAAGACGCGAGCGTTTATAGCGTTTATTCGGAAGACCCAGACTACCCATCCAAGTTTCCCGCTCCAGTCGTTCACGCCATCGTGGTCAGCGATGAAGCTCTGGATGATTCGTTGGAGAAGAAGCATAAACACAACACCACTCGAATGTCCAAGGCCCATCGTCGCAAGAGTAAACTGATCGTCATGCAACCTCCCGTGGAACCGATACCTGAAACCATCAACGATATCGCCACCCACCCGACATTACGCTTCACTCCCTACTCGTTCCTGTTGTTATCGTGGATGACACCGTTGCTCAGTTTGGGATCGAAGAGACCGCTGTTGGAATCGGTAGTTATATTCATTTCTGGTTGAGCTGTAAATCACATTAAAGTGTAATCTATGTTTCTGACCCATGTAGGACTTGTTGCCTCTAAGACGAAGTGACGAAGCGATCATGGTAGAGCGCTGGATGGAACCTTTCTGGACTCGATTAAGGGCATGGTGCCTCGACAGAGAACGCGAAGTCCCTGCATTGTTCAAAGTGATCTTTTCTGCTGCCAGAAATTTCTGGTAAGTATGAGCTGTCTGTATGTCAGTCGAATCGCCTTCCCTGACAAAAGTTGATAGGATTATCTCCGGGATTCTCTGGTTCTTTTCCGTCTGTTCATCCATCCTTGCTCCACTAGTTCTACAGCAAATCATCGTCGCAGCGAGTGCTCCTCCGCCACCTAAAGGTAATGCCGCGGCACTTGCGACATACAACGCTATTATCAAAGAGAGCACTGGTGGCTTCCCTCTGATCACTCACGACACTTACGCGCTAGCCGGTATCTTGATAGGACTCAAGTTGTTTTACACGTTCTGCGGACGCTCCTCCGACCAGTTTGTGAAGCGCATGGCATTGAACGTGAAGACGGCTCTCATTTCAGCTGTTTACAAGAAGTCTCTCCATCTCTCTGCAGAGAACAGCCAGAAATATGGAAAGGGGTATATCACGAACCTTGTCAATGTCGACTGCGAATCCGTCTCCAAGGCATGGGAGGTCGTTCACCAGGTCTGGAGTATTCCTCTGCAATTGATCACTGTCACGGTTCTACTGTCCTGTTTACTTGGCGTCTCCGCTTGGGCCAGTGTTGGAGTTCTTGTGTTCTTCCTCGTTATCCTCATCATGATCGTCCCCATTTTCATGCGCAAGGCCGCTCCGTGGTTTATGAGGCTTGGCGACAGTCGCCTCAAGACCATGCGTGAAGTCTTGGATGGTAAAATGACTTTTGAATGTTCGTTACCTCACTATTGACCATACAAACATTCAGGTATTCGTGTGATGAAGATCAATGGTCGTGAGGCGCACTTTTTGGAGAAGCTTGAACGCATTCGTACAGAGCAGCTTCGCTGGTTGCGTAAATTCAACACCGGGGTTGCAACTTTTGTCGTCGTCGGGCAGGTAAACCCACTCACTTCAGAGGCCACACCGAGATGTTGACGTCATCCTCTTACAGATCGCCAATACTATCATGCCCCTCGCTGCTTTCTCCCTCTTCGGCTCCGAAAACATGGGTACTGTTCCCTCTTCCAAGATTTTTCCCGCTCTTTCATTCTTTGGAATGCTGGTGGATCCTCTCATAACACTTCCACAGCTCCTCAGGTACGTTGTTAGCCAATTCTAACAAGCCAATCTGACGATCATTCTCCCGACAGTGCCTTTGTTCTTGCAGCCACATCCTGGGGTCGTATTTATTCCTTCTTGCTTGCCGATGAGAAATCTCCGAAATCTGTGTACCCACAGTCTCTTGTGAACGCCGGTAACGCTATCACGATCGCTAATGGTGCCTTCTCCTGGACAGCTCTTGACAACAGCAACAAACCATCGGGTGATATTTCTAGCAACTGCCAGGATGAAAAGGATCAAGATTCTGGTCCCCGTCCATTCCTACACAACTTGAACGTCTCGATTTCCCATGGCACCCTCACCGCTATCGTTGGTAATGTCGGGTCCGGAAAGAGTTCCCTTCTCTCCGCCATCGTTGGAGAGATGATACGCGTATCTGGCGAGGTGCACTGTAAAGGGTCTATTGCATATTGTGCCCAACAGCCCTGGATTCAGACCACCACCATTCAGGAAAATATCTTGTTCGGTCGTCCCCTCGATATGCGTCAGCTCCAGAAGGCCATCGAGACCACATGCATCGATTCGGACCTCGAGACGTTCCCAAACGGAATGGCCACACAGATGAGCGAGAAGGGAAGCAATCTCAGTGGTGGACAGAAAGCCCGTCTTGGGCTCGCTCGTGCGGTCTATTCCGATGCTGACATTTACCTCTTCGATGACGTTCTCGCTGCTTTGGACCCTCGCGTTGGCCGCACTGTCTTCAACGACTGCATCAAACATGCCTTGCACGGAAGAACCCGTATTCTCGTTACCCATCAACTTCAGTACTTGAATCAGGTCGACCATATTATCGTTGTCTCTGATGGTACGATTGCCGAGCAAGGTTCCTTCGATGACCTTGTCGCGAGAAACGGAGAGCTCACTCGTCTGCTCAGCGACGTTCCTACGTCTTCGGAGGGCGATGGTGCTGGGAATCAATTCGACAAACGCAAGAGTGTTTCCGGCCCTTCCAAGGCTGCGGTGAAACAGCAAGAGACCGCTAATCAAATTATTGCCGAGGAAGAGCGCGGCAAGGGTGCCGTTGATGCGTCAACATGGTGGGCGTACCTCAAAGCTACCGGTGGTGCTTGGATGATCGTCACGCTGCTGCTGGAAATCATACTGCTGCAGGGAAGCGTCGTCATTCTGAACCAGTGGCTCACTTGGTGGACGAACGATACTTTTCACGAGAAAGCTGCAACTTGGATCGGCATTTACAATGGCATTGGGTTCATCTCATGCATAGCTGTCAGTAAGTAAGCTTGCGATATCTTTCCTGGACGCTTTTGAAAAATTTCTACTTATTGTAGTCATTCTCAACACAAGCATTCTGCTGAGCACTGTCCGCGCCAGCCGTACGTTCCACTCCCTAGCCCTTCGAGGTGTCATGTATGCTCCCATGTGGTGGTTCGAGAGCCAGCCGATTGGCCGCATCATGAATCGTTTTTCCAAGGACATGGAGGCTATCGATCAGCGCCTCATGCCACAACTGTTCCAGTTGGTTGCGGGTATCGGAAGCTTGATCTCCACGATCGTGATATTGGGTTACAGCACTCCGATCATACTAGGTAAGTTCGAGCACGACAGGCGCTTTCTTGAACCTCGCTCACGAGTTGGCCAGCATTCGTCCTTCCCATGATGGTCGCCTACTGGTTTGTGCTGAAGTTCTACCGTCACTCCCTCCGGGAACTCAAACGCCTTGAGTCTACTGGTCGCGGCCCACTCCAGTCTCGCATCAACGAAACATTGGACGGGATACCAACCATCATGGCTTACCGACGTGAGGCTGACTTTGAGAAAGCGGTCGGATGTCTCTTGGACTCGAGCAACAAGCCTACTTTTCTACGGATGCATGCTGGTGTGTTTGCTTCTCCGACGTCGTTCGACATGTCTAACGGTCTGGTTAGAAATTTGGGTCCCTTCGCTTGGAAGTCATGTCCTCGTCGATCGTGTT
>JBBPNI010000428.1:0-23192 GCA_038091135.1 Leccinum fibrillosum | reverse complement strand
CAGACACCGAGTACCTTCTTGTCGTGAACCATACTACAAAAGAGCGAGTGAATATTAGTTGGCGCGATAGAAATACACGGAACGTACGCAGAAATCAGCCGGTTCAGAGAGAACGGATCCACAGTGGTATCGGCATCGATCGTGAACAAATACTCGTAAAACGTCGGATTGACACCAATCACGTTCTTGATCTGATGATACATCTCCAACTCCAGTGGGTTCATTGGCGAATTAAAGTGAACCTATAATTCGCCCTCGCGCGTGAGCCGTTTGCTTCGACTTGCACCCTCAAGCGACGACATACCTTGTTCAAGAAATGCATGATCACCATCTGCGAGTCTCGCTTTCCACGATTACCAGGACGCGAGCGCTCCGTCGGCTTACCGACTTTGACAACCACCAGATACGGCACGACATGACCAGCGCATTCATACAACCCAGAGTACACCTTGCCCATGTTGTGCTGCCGAGCACCTTCGCCCAGAGAAACGAAGCTCAATGGCTCAGGGTCAAGGTTGGGATCCACACCAAGAATGTCAAGCACGATACGGGGAGTAGGTCGGTCATTGCCGGAACCAACAATGTTACCATCGCAAACGACGAGTAGTAATTTGCGCTTATCATCGTACTTGAGCTGGGCGAGCGAGTCGATAGTGCGGCGCAGCGAAACCTCGCCTTCGGTGTAACAAGGAACCTGGCAGATTACAAACTTGTCGTGATCCTCTGGCGCGCGGGGCGAACCAAAGTTGATCGAGGCGATGAACTTGAATGCGATGATGCTGACCATCATGATTGATAGGGCCAGAAGGATGTACTGCGAGAACAGACATTGGGGCGAGTTTCGGTTGTCCACCATACCAATGAGGAACAGATTGCGGAGGCACGTCTTCTGCGCGGCAAGCGTCCCTGAATCAATGTTCAGGTTGTCGATCGCCTTTGTGAGATCCTGGCCAGAGTTATACTTGAACAGGTTGATGAGCGAGCTGTGCATGAATTGCGCATCAACACCACCAGGAGCCACTTCACCGTTGGGTCCCTCGACAGACGGGCCATAACTGACATAGTTCGTCAGATCGTAAACGAGGCCGTTGTAGACACCAATGGAGGAACCCGAGTATGCCTTGCTAGATATCTCCGAGGGGGTGTATCCCAAGTAGCCGACACGGTTGTTCCAACGCAAGATCGTCATACTCTCGAAGTACCAGTCGGGACGAGAATCGTTAGAAATCGCACGGAAGTCGTGGTAACGGGCATTAGGATCCGTCGTGTTGGCCGCAGTAAGCTGCACCCATGGACTGACAGAGCCAGAAACACCGTTGCAAAGGGCGCTGACCTACGAAAATTATGAGTGCCAAAGAAACTAAATTAAGTCGACGACGTACTTGAACAGGGAACAAGTTAGTAGCATCCAACCCACCGTACTGCTGCAAGATTGTTTTCGTAGGTATGACCTCGACAACTCGCCCGTGCGTCGCTGCGGCCTGTGTGAGGTCGAACACCTCGCCCCGAATGGCGGTGTAGACGTTATTTTGCGCGCTAGTATACGAATGCGCGGCCAGCTCCGACGTACTGAAGACGTGCTCTGTTGGGCAGATGACAAGACCAAGGATAGCGATGACGAAGACGGCGCAGCCACAGATGAACCAGATGATAAAGTTGAGAGCGAGTTTCTCCCTCCATGCTTGCCGAATATCTTGGCGCTTCATTCGACCGAACCATTTGAGGAAAGGAGAGGGCATCCACCACGTCAGGAGCCAGCACAACAAAACCCAGCGTCGACGGGCTGATGTCTCCTTGACGACCTCGGTGGTCTCGTGCTCCATGATCTCACCTGCCAATGCCTCTTTGGCAACCAGACCTTCCTTATCCGCGTTCTGGAACATGTTCCGAGAGGGGGCGTAAGACTCAGAACCGTAATTGGAGGCCGTCTCTTCTCGGCCAGATGTGAGTCGACTGCGGTTGTCGAAATCGTCGGACCGGAATGATTTGCGGTCCTCGTATTCATCCTCGTACATTTCTCCGCGTTGGAAAGGAGAAGCGTTAGATACCAGTGGGACGTGAGCTTGAGATGCGGCTTGATTGAATTGATCCGCATAGTCGTCTGGGTGGTTTTCTGGGGAGGCGTACGGAGCATACGGGTCGCCTATTGAGCGAACGTCGAGACCTGCTTCTGCCTCTGCATCGCGGATGCGGTTTCGCTTCTGCTCCTCTACATCAAGGGCGCGAATACGGTCCTCGAGAGAATGGAAAGCAGCTTGAGAGAGGAAGACCTAAGTGACGAATAAAATGATTGAGAATCTCGCCAGCCCATGGCAAAAACATTGGAGATTTACCTTGTAGTTTCCGATAACCATATCTACTTCTCGTAAGCCCAGAAGACTTTTCGTCTGCTCGACCTTTTCCTTCGCCGAGCCATGCATGACACCTATTTGAACCAGCGGCTCCTTGTACCGAGTGCAAAACTCGTCGGGGGTGAGCCCTGCCTCGAAAATGGTCGCGTTTCTCTTCGACACCTCCGTTAAACCCAAGCTCCGAATCTGGCCCTTTACGCTCCGTCCCTCTAATTGATTGGGGAGCTGTGAGTCGTTCGGATTCACGCAGAAAATGAACCAATTTTGCGTTTCCGACAGCGTCTCGAACAGCGTGTCCAGGGCGGCCCTGAACTCGCCGGCGACGCATGGTGCCGCACCCGAGGAAGCGTTATCGTCTTCCTCCCGGTCCTGTTCTTCGACATTGGCATCCTCGCGGACGGTTGGCATCCGCTTAACGGTGCCTTTACGACGCGTCGAGGGCGCGCGCATTGGTTTGACTGGTTGTTGCGCAGAGACAATTGTATCCTCGTTCTTGGGGTGGGCTTGCGTCGCAATAGCCTGGCCAGAGAAGAGGCCCTTGACGAAGGGGTTGATCGACCCGGCGCCTTCTGCGCCGTCGGTACCGGCAGCGTGAGAGCCGCGGAGAAGGGAGACGAAGTCGGGATTAAGTGAGTCGAGGTTGCGGTCGAGGAATCCCTCGGAGGAATAGGTAACAGGCCCATTGAAGTGGTTGACAGTGAACGTGGGATACCCCGAACGATCAACGGCGCCAACCTTGAATGAAGAATGGTTGCCCCATCGCTTGCTGAAAGCTTCCACCATCGTGTGATCCGTCTTCTTGTGTGATCGACGAGCTTGGTCGTCCATGATGTGAATGAGCCCTCCAGGCTTGTTCTGGAGAAGGCGAACACACTCGGCGTTGTCAAAGTAGGGAACCGAAGGAATGAAGGCTGAGATATCCTCTGTTTCATACTCGTCAATGCGCGACTCAAAGATGTTTTTCTGAATGAAGTTCTGCAAACGCTCGTTGGCGTAGTTGATGCAGAACTGGTCGAGGGAATTGGGACGGCTGGTCATGTTCTGCGGTCCAGGCAGGTCGAAGAGACCGATGAATGTTTCGAAGTCGTCGCGGCAGAGACGTTGGTTGATATACTCGTTGAGCCAAGCGAAGAGGAGAGAATAAAGAGTCTTGGCGAGGTCGTCACGATTGTCTGAGGCACCGTCGGGGTCTAGAAAAACGGTGCAAAGTTCCTTCTTCACGAGCTTGGTCTTGTAGGCGAGGGTACTTTCAAGCGCAGAGGGTTGTACACCAAGGAATTCGGCGACAATAGCGAGGGTCTCCATGTTGCGGACGACGGCTGCATCCATATCACGACTCCGGTCAACGATGAACTCGATGTTGCCTAGGTGGAGGATGGATGCAACGAGCTGGCACGTTTGGGCGACATGCCGCTTGGATAGCCCGATGGATTTGAGGGCCAGCTTGAGTTGTTCGAAGCGGTTGGCATCGTCATCACGAACACCGTTTGCACGAGTGCCAGCACCGGCCCGCTGGCCAAGATAGCGGTACGGGGTCTTGTCGGCGAGATGGAGGTGATTACGCTCATCTGTCGATGCGCCGGCCATCAAATAATAGAATATATGGAAGTTCCGCTCGCCGGACGGCACTGCCGCCACCCGGTTGCGTTCGAGATAGTAATCCAGCGACTTGATACCGCACAGGCGCCCTTTGTCCGTAAACTGAAGTTCTGTATATTTTCCAAAGCGGGATGCGTTTGGATTGAAGAGTGTGCGGGCGTTGCCAAAAGACTCGATGACGAATTCCGCTGCAGGCACCTGCACGGCGAGCTTAGAGCCCTTTTTGCCTGGGTTAGAAACCGACAGCTCGAGGAGGGTCTTAATGGCCAGCCGGCGAGTCTCAGACTTTCCACTGCCAGTTTCGCCACTGCAACAAAAACATGGGTTTTAGGTAAATCCAAGCGTCGAAAAGCTACCACGTACCTGATGACGATAGACTGGTCCTGAGCGGTGCGGCGCATGTGGTAATAAGTGTTGTTGGCGAGCTGGAAGATGTGAGGGGGAAGGGCTGTCTTGTTCTCAGAGGTGTCCCGGTATTCCGCGGCGTATTTTTGTAGAACAGAGTCGGCGTTAGAAGCGATGTATTTATGAGGGTTGACGGCGATGAGAGCAGAGGATCCAATGTTGGTGTAGACGGTGTCTGCCATGAAGCGCTCACGGAGACAAGTGACGATGACATCGTCAGAAATGGGTGATATAGTGGCGAGGTCAGTGACGACCTCGAGCCGCTGTTGCAGGCTCATCCCTGTGGACTGCCTGTTCATGGGCTCTATCTAGAAGAAAAAAATAAAGGAAGGGCAGGAAAGTCGTCGGCGGTGTGGTGGAGGGAGGAGGAGAGGAAGGAACGAGGCAAACAGCGACGGCGACAACGGGAAAACACACACACTTCGGCTGTTAACGTGGCTAACTTTGGCCACTTGCCCAATTCTTTCCCACGCCGGGCTCACACAAACCGTCCAAGCAAAGAACCGCTAAAAAAAAGTAGAAAAAAATAGAAGAGTGCTATGGATATATTCTGCGCTAGTGGTAGACAAAAAAAAGTGCACGGAATTTAAAAGAAAAAAAAATAGGGCCCTGCTGGGAATCGAACCCAGGCCACTTGCAATTGTGATACCCAAAGCAAGTATCGTACCTCTAGACTACAGGGCCATGTGCTGATTACGTCCCTCAAAGTCAATTCATCCCGACTTCTTGTGGCTGACAAGAATAACCCCTGACTCGGACATACCACTCTCTTCGCCTCGACCCCAGTTCTCCCATCGCTGTCGACATGCTTTCGAGTCTTAGCTGCACCACCTTCCCCATCAATCTTCCCGCCCTCCCCGATGCCACCACCACCCTCTTAGAAGACGACCTGCTCAACTTTGACGATCTCCTCGACATCGCACGCGAGTACGAGTTCACCCGCACGATCACCCACCTCTGGTCATGCGAAGACGATCATCCCATGCTCTCCGAAACGGGACTGGACGACATGATGCTCGCCACGGTCTCATCCCCGCCGAAACCCCAAGAAACCCCCCTCCCCCCGCTCACCGAGTCAATGGACGTCCACCTTGACCCCTCTGTTCACCTCCAGGAAATACATCTCCACAGGTCGGCGTCAGCTTCTGCATCGCCCGTATCCCGCGCTACGAACCCGAGCGACACGATATGCCCCCTGTATGAGAACGACAGTCAGATCCGAGCCGAGTCGGGCACGTCGATACTCCGGGGGTGGTCCCCTCCTGATGGATCCCTATTCCTCGACCTCGACGACGATAGTCTCATGCTCCCCAAGTCCAAGTCCCAGAACTCGTGCATCTCACCTTGGCTAGCGACCTTCGTCCCAAATACTAGTCAACCCGAATGCAACACCAACGCGAACCAATCTCTCCCCGCGGCGTCCGAAACCGGCGACGCCCAGCCACAGATACAAACGGCGGCACGCGAGAGCAGCGCAAGCGCGACAACAAATGGTCCCAGGAAAGAGAACGCGCCTCCCATTAAGGAACCGGTTCGATCTCGTTCCGCCCTACGACCTCATCAGGGGTCGACTCCCCATACGGCGAAGCAACCAAGGTCTCGCCCCGCACTCGCAGTCGGCGCTTCTTCTAGCGCGACACATGCTAGACCCCCTCGAGGCGGAATTCCACCCCATATCGCGCGCTCAGTGACAAAAGCGAATATTCTTCGAGCCGAGAAGGAGGGCCAGGTGATTCGAGATGCGTGTTCCAATACGACAACAGGGGATGGGAAGAAACCAAGTGTCCTTCGGGGATCGACCGCCGTCGAGAGAGAAAATGGAAAGACGGGGAACGGTTGCGGTAGTGGCAGCGCCGGCGGAAACGGCGAGAGAGAAGGGAGAGCGACGAAGAAGGCGAGGGTATGAGCAAGTGGAGACTCGGAGCTGTCAAGTTCGTCTGTTGGGTTTTCACCGTTTTTTTTTAGTTTCGTGCTTTCAAAGGTTTTCCGATCTATTTTTGTCCGTGTATCAAATCTTCGTTCTTCGTGTTCACTGTGGATGATTCATTGTTAAAATTGAAACGTTGATGTACATATCTTTCTGTATTATTGCATACATTGCCTCCCGATGTTCGGACCAGGTAGGCTGAGCACGATGTCAAGTTGCTCTGCCAGAGTCGTGTTGCCATCCTGTCCGTGTGGTCGCATACCTCGATGCATAACGACACTCAACGTGTTTTGCGTTCAGAAACAAACCTAGACTGAGTGACGAAGCGAATGCCAGTGAAACATTGTCAACTTGAAGAGGGAAAAAAAACTAGTAGTCTGGCAGGATCTAGACCACAAATCCTATAACGGCATTTCGGCTTGAGATCTCCTTCCAGGACATACTGCATTCGAATCGTAGAGTTCAGAGCTGTTGCCATTTCCGCGACAGCGCGGCTGCCGTCTCGAGGGACCGCCGGCAGGCGTACTATGATATCCGCATGGAGTATCCTGTCAACAAGAATTGGAAGCTTGATGGGCCGCTTCAGGGATCGCTTCTGGAGGAGAACCGTGTGAATCAGGATGAGCAGAATATGTTACACAAGTGGGAGTCACATACGTAGATTGACTTGGCCCTCATCCGACTACCGGCGTTCCGAACTTGAAGATTGCGGAATCATATGATGCCAATCACATACACATCATTAGATGCCCGTCAAGTGCTGTCAGTCTCTGAATCATTCATTGTCGTCACGAACGAACCTCTTCCTGAGTCCTCAAGTTACCATCGCTACTGGATATACATATGTCAGTGCCAGTCCCGGGCCGAGTCCGGGTGAGCCCCCGAACTTCGTTGGTCTCGATTGAGATGCTGACTAATGGGTGGTATGCCGCATGCGTACCATTCCGATTGGGCTGACAGACTGTAACGCCGACTCCCTCGACGACAGGACCAATTTTTTTCGTCATACATAGTACACAACAAAACGGCGTATGTACGCCTCCGGTTTCGATATAAACGGATGCGGTATTTCGTTCCCTAGCCGGGATATCGGTCACGATGACGATTGCCTCCTGGCCCATAGTATGAGTATCAGGTACTCACACTTAGCCAAGAAATTCTGTCCACTTTGGCGCCGACGATCGCAAACGGCCCAAGCTATTTGCAGGGCCCGAGTTCCCCACCAAGGTAAGGACAAGGGTCACAAGGTATAGCCGCCCGCAGCGCATACTGTTCCCGAAAACGTGACCAGTGTTTAACTAAATAGCTCCCATGCTTCCCGCAGACAGAGCAATGCATCCATAGGCATCGACAATTAGACCTGCCAAGGTGTCAAACGCTCAACGCCCGAATTGTACATATCTGGCGAAACGAATAGCCTACTAGGGCACGTTACTGCACCCGTGTTCGTCGTGTCTGCCCTCTTTTTTCCCACCTTCCATTCCAAATCTCAACTCGAGCGGTCTTCGAGTTGTCATGCGCCAACGTTATCATTCCCGGCGGTCGGACGAGGCAGTATAATACCCCCTCCGCGCATCCGCGGTATGCAATTGGCTCCCCCGCGTGCTCGCAGCGGTGCTTGGGTGCGTGTTAATCGCGTGTCGAGTCGCTCGAGAAGCAGAGATCTGGCGTGGTGCATGTGGAGCAGCGCTGGAGACACCACGACCCCAAGACTCTTCGATGAAACGCTTCCTGATACCGTCGTTGTGGTTGCACACATGCTGATCAGCGTATGCTCTTCAGCTCGACGTTAATATGGCACTTTGTGTGGACAAACTGCCGCAGATATTTCCTGATGGCGTATGCCATCTTGAAACGCCGAGAATTGCACGGCAGCTGACCCATTTTCAATTGAATTTTGACAGTGTGTCCCTTGATCGTTGTCCCCGGCACCCCCGGACAGCCCTCCATTCAGGATCTCTATGCTGTTATATATACACCGTCGCGCTGGTTTATCAGTCCAGGAAGCGGCCACTGTCCTCCTTCGACGTCTCACCCTTCAAGTCTTACCATCAAGATTTTTGCTCGTGGTCTTCCTCAACACCTTAGACAGCGAGCATGTCTTCTGATTTACAATCTGCCGTGGCAGGAATTCAGTTTTACAACTACATTGGTAGTGAGTGTGCTCATCATCTTGCTAGTCGCCCGACCTCACCAGCATTACAGTCGCCACTGTTACAGCTATATGTTATGATTATGGTGCGTCGCACATACCTTTTTCTATCATGTCGGAGCTCGAGCTCAACTCCGCCTACAGTCTTGACATTTCCGCAAGAGGTTCCTTGCATTACCATCTCCCTACCCTACCCTTCGCTGACGATATCCGCAGATAGATTATGTTTGGGTTGGCGATCCTCGTTGAATGCATATGATGCGTGAATCTGATCATCCACACCCATAGAATAGACCATGGACGCTGGTGTCTAGCACGTTTCTTATTGTGCGTATCTAGGACTTTGAAACCCGAGTCGACTCTGATCTACTTCTCTTACAGGTTCGTTATATAGGGATGGTAGTCTTTGTGTAAGCAATGATGTTCCATATTCGAGCGTGAGATGGCTAAATCACGGTGTCGTACTCAGGATTCTAGCATTATGTATGTGCTGCGCATATTTTTCCGGTGCAATTCACTGATTGTACTGGAAAGTCGGAACTAGTTTCATCCCTGGTCCCCCCGTGGTGAGTATTCTCTCACACCTTTGTACATGCTTGCCTGACAAAATTATTGATTGAATAGTTGTAAGTTCCTTTGTACCTCTTCGCATATACAGTCGTTAAAGTCAACTGGTCAGGTGTAAGCGGTGCTCCTCGATGATTCATTCATGCACGACATAGATTCACCAATCGCAGGCACGGTACTGCTCCTCGTCGTCGTATGGGGGTTTATATTATTTCTCGCTGCCGCTGATCGTAAGTGGCCGTGTGTTTCAGCTTCAGTATAGCTGATGGATACAATCAGTCGTGATGATTCTGCGCGTGTATGCGATGTACAACCAATCCAAGATTGTTCTCTGCGTGCTCCTTGTGTTTTACGTCTCCACGATTGCCCTATATTCTGCGGCTGGGGGATACTATAACAATACTAGTACCTACCTGACAAGTACGCGTCGTCCATTTATACATAGAAATTTGACCTCACCCTCTCATAGTGGAAGTTGTACAAGTGCTCGACTTGTCGTTTTGCAACCCAACATACTCGCACCCCTCATGGAAACTTGCTGCATTCAAGCTTATTCCTCGACTTACTCTTGCAGGGCTCCTGGTTCTTCTGGTAGTTGGTCGACTGAGTTGGGACGCATATCAAGGATACAAGGCGACAAGACGATGGCGAGTCAACCGATACATGGACCTCCTCACCAGGGAAGGCGTTTTTTACTTTTTCGTGTACGTCCCTCACCCATCCCCATACTGATCCTCACCGACCGCCGACTTGCAACTAACCACAGGCATCTCATGTACAACGTCAATTTTGGCTTCACCGATGCCGGGGTGATCGCGAGCACGATCGCGTCCATCCTGATGTACGTTCTCTCGCCTCGGTTCATCATGAGCGTGCGGGAGCTGCATCTGCGCACCGTCCTCTGGCAAAGCATGAGCATCGGCAGTCCAATCGCCATGTGGGACCATCGTGATATGGGGATCGACTCTGGATTCGGATTATCGAATATCCCTTCTGCACAATTGCAACTCACGCGAGTGGATGCGGAAGTCGAGGACTCGGAGGAACCGGCCCCCCCTACTTCTGCATTCGTGGTCACAGATTCGGACGTGGAGATGCAAAAAATTGTTGAGAGCAGGGGCTCGTGAAGGGGTTAACGAACTCATTCTTCTAGAGACGTTCGGGTTTTCGTACACGATGGACTGTAGTCGCCGGGCTTGTACATGGCATGTACTATTTTATGTTTCGTGTTAAATACCTAATCTACCCTCGCACTTTACCGAGAAGCACTGGCACCAGTGCATCAGGCTCCGGGGGCCTACTGTGGCAGGGTTCGAAGTGTTCGCCACTTATCCAGTGGGGTGATTCAAGTTTATTATCACCGGTCGTCATGCTCGCGGAGTGGTTCTTCGCGGGCCCGTCAGTATGTTCCAACTTCACTTGAATGACATCGCATCAAGGTTGTTACATCAGCTTGTAACACCCCACGCAAAGTCGGCTGGCGGACTAGAAACACTCCAGGTTTCGAGTCGACATGTTTATTTAGGATTCAAATTAGCTTTTTATTGCAGCTTCCGCTGAGTCCTCTTTGAAGTGATGATCTTGAGCGTCCAAGCGCGGGGGACATATTGATTTTCGTTCAAGTCCAGTCTTGCATCTTTTTTTCAGATAGTTAACCCTTTGCGGGTCGCCGTCAACTTCAGGAATGTCGCATCACCTAGCAATACCCTGTGGCGCATATGTCGACGTCCAAGTTGTACGCAGGCGCCGTTGACCGCATATCGTATGTATGAATGATAAGTTCAGTGCTTCCTCAGACCAAGGATCTCCAAGCTATCTCCGAATAACGTCCGGTCACTGCCCTGAAGTTACTGGAGCGTCACTGCCTCCCTTGCTGAAGCACTGATCAGCCGACAAGTCGGCGGGCGAAACACGCCGACTCGAGTTCCTTCGCAAACTTCAACGATGAACCTTGTTTTTTTCTTCAGGATGTAACCCTTTGTGTTCCACGTGCAAACTACTTCCGCCGACTCCCATTACCTATCCCAATCATTGGCACAGAACGTGAGCGGCACACTGTGCTGGAAAAGCGTCTCGACGTAATCCGTTACCATGGTCCACCACTCGCATCTGGCTGAGCTGTCGCTTGTGCTGTTCCCAAACGTTGCTTTACGGTCGTCGCCAAATCCAGTACATCTCCCGGTCTTCGGAAGTGTGAATCACCAGTGATATGACGTTCATATTGCAGTGGACCCAGAAGGGCCTCCCCTACGCCTGTACGCTCTAGGGGGTTTCTCGGACCGCCACATGAACTGTTACTGGATGCTGACCATAATCTGAGTAAGAGTCTGAGTCGGAGAAGGTGAACGCTTGAGTTTCCATGCACAGTTCAATCTCTCCACGTTGACGCACCTAAGGCAGCGCCTCTTCGGCACCAATAGAGACCTAAAAGGCCCATTTCCGATGTTACAAGTATGTGACCTCTGAGGTGTCGGGCCTCCCGCTTCTAAAATAGATCCTCCCTTCTGCATCTATCTAGTGGCTCGTGAGCCTCATATGAGGTGCGGGTGCGTTGACGACCTTTTTCCAATCTCCGCATTCCATTCACTTGTTTCCACCTCGTATAAACGGTGAACCCAACTACTCAAGGGCTAAATGCATTATCATTAAGACTTCTATTGAAGTTGCACGAGGCATGGATATCAAGCGGTGAGAATACACTGATTATTTCTCGCATTGTATTTTCTGCATACCAACAGTGACATGCTCGCGAAGAATGAGGATATGCACGAAAGCAATCACCTCCTCTGAAGAGAAGAGCTAGCTCGAGCGAAGATTTATCAGTCTCTTAGGATGCTTTTTCGAGGTTGGGATTTTGGCCAGCGAGGGTCCTTTGTGTTACCTTTCCTGTTTCCGTGATACACACATGAGGTCGACGCGCAACTCTTTAAACGCTGTATTCCATTGGTACACACCATCACGAAATGCACGCTCAGCTGCCAGTGGTGTACTTCGTTCGTATGGGGACAAGGCCGTGATCCACAGTTTCCATCGATGTCTATGTCGAAACCGCCCCATTATATCAACAGGTAGGTCTTTTTTTATCGAGCAGCTACATACAGCTGCTGTTCCTCGAGCTTTTCGGAATGTCGCTGTTATTCGACAAGCCACTTGCCGGACCTTCCTCCCTATTCGGACTCAGAACATATCAATCGCCGCAGAAGAATTACGGTTCAGCATCTACACTTCGTACCCTCCCCTCTGAAGACCTTTGCTATCCATTCACGTTTGGGAAGATGTCTGTCAAGACTCAAGAGACGCGATCCCACGATGCCCTATTCCAATATTCACCCCTCTCACGCATAGACTTCGGAACGGAGACTTGGAAATTCTAGGCACCTCAGGCTTGAATTAACAATCTTGTAAATATCTATCTTTGATCTCATCCTTGGGTTTCCATCGGTCGGGACACGCGCAGGCTGTAGCTCGTGATCATGGTCTCGTTCGGTTGCTTGGTTTCCATCATGATAGATCACTGCTCCCGCTTATTGGAACCACCACCCTGATGTGAGGACCTATATAGAGCATTGGCGCTGGCGGCTTCTATTTTCTTTCTGCACTTCTCCCGGGCCGGCTCTTATCAAGTGTCCGTAGAAAAAGGGTCCACTTTATTGATACGACTCAGCCATAACCTTGAGCCATCTTTCTCTCCATATGGCTAGTACAGTTTGCCATCCCGCAGGTAACTTACTTTTTCTGCCTACGTCCCGTAGTCTGGTCCCTGCAATTCTCTCTTTGCTTTGCATATCCTCGAAGACGACACCCGCAGTGCTTTTGATAGATGGATTTTTGATCATTTTCAGTATGACTGCGTGGTGACAAAATCAATCCGGAAGATTTCAAAGGAAGGCCAGTTTCGATCTCTACATATCTTGGTGTATATCGCCTTCGGTGGCTGTCGTGATGATCAAAATTGATCCCGTGGCGGCGTTAGTGCATTTGGTCGTTCATTTTACTATAAGACCATTGTTTGATTCAGGTGAGCGACCCCACGGCGTGACGAAGCAGCGCAGGGTGCCACTAGTGCAACCTAGTGCGCCCAACGGTGGTGGGGGAAGTGAAAGCGGGCAGGATTACATAATGTCAGACCTTCTTACTTCTCCCACATCACTGATTTGAAACGCATAGCCAAATTCCTGTGGGAAACCGAAAGCGGTGGTTTCGATTTCGCTGGTACTTCATGTTTTGTTATACTGCATCTTCAAGCCTCGGCCTGTGAGCAATCATTGGAGTTCTTCACAGCCATGATCCATCATCTATGCGAGGTTCGGTTCGATGGTACTGCCTTTTCACGATCATATAGGTAGGGATAAGTAAATGAACGAGTCTGTCACCCTTGTCTTTCAGTCGTCGACCACCATACGTATACATCACCATTTGTCTCCAAGCCATGTCGTCTGATATACAGTCGATTGTCCAACTGCAACTATTAAACAACGCAGTATCAGGTACGTCGCGCTACAAACATTACTGATGTCTACTAGTCTGATATGCTGGCATTCAGTTGCAGCGGTCGCCATTGTGGCTTATGATTATAGTAAGTAGTCTAACAATCAATCTAGAAGAGCCATACTGAAGGGAACATGGCAACTCCTCTGCCCATAGTCCTCACGTTTTCAAACGAGGTGCATACTATGTACTCTACGTAAATCTCGTTTCATGACTCAACAGCTGAATAGGTCGAATACATCTGGGTTCGGAAGCAACTGGCGTAAATTAATCATCGCTGATGGCACCACAGAGCAAGCCTTGGACATGGCTTTCTACATTGTATCTTGTAGTGGGCACAACTCTTCCGATATATAGTACTGTAGGTGCTCACACACAGTACTCCGACAGGTTCGTTATGTTGGTATCTATACTGTGGTGTAAGTCTATTTCTTCCGCAACGCGTGTTATCGAGAAAAAGTTGACCATTTCCAATGAAGGTCTAATTCACTGGGTATGTTCAAGACACTCATTCGAGGTTGCTACATTGATTATCGTCATTTTAAGTTGGCAGTACATTCGTGCCTGGTCCACAGAAGGTCTGTTTTTTCATTTAAAAAGGGTGAATTGTCAACAATAATGCATTGCTGTGGTAGACGTACGTGTTAATTTTACAGATAATACATTCTGGTTCATGATCATGATCATGTAGGTGTAAGTGCGGGTTAGTATTACCATGGATGATGCTCTATTGAAATCTATACTTTCATAGGTATTGGACTTAATTATTCGCGTAGTTGGGCACTAATAGTGTTCATTTGCACTTCTGATCGTGAGTTGGGTCTCAGTCATATTGTTACCTCATTAATATATTTCGGCATCAATGTCAGTATTCATGGTTCTGCGTGTTTACGCTATGTGGAGTCGGTCAAAGACAATCCTCAGCATCCTATTGCTTGGTTATACAGTCCAGGTGATTCTGCAAGTTGTTCTCGGTGCTGTCTTTGAGAATCCATATACCGATGCCACAGGTATGGATCCACCTATCTGGAGAAATTTACATTATGAACAGAAGACCTCTTTTTCCCTTTCCTTCAGTTTCAATCAGCCAAGTACTCAACTACTCGGCTTGCACCGAAGTGTATAATGTAATAGGGCCTTACTCCAAATATCTGGTCATCTACCCGACGCTCTTCGATCTCCTATTACTGGTTCTTGCTCTCATCCCGACCATTCAGGAATCAACTGCGATATACAAGGCGACGAAGCGGTGGCAGCTGAATCGGTATATGTCCTTGATCGTCAAGGAAGGCGTCTTTTATGTCTTATTGTATGTCGTTCATAGATTTTTGTTACTACTTCGCGGTCAATGTGTGCCCACACAAACTTATTTTGCTCCGCAACACAGGAATTTGCTCAACAATATCCCGAACGCGATAGAGAACACAGGTGGTGACTCGTTACTCCCTGTTTGGTACCTCATCTGTGGTCTCTTTTGGGTCGCAACCACGTTCCCCGTCATTCCTCGATTCGTGCTCAGCATTCGGGAGTTGTACGCCAAGGACACCCCCCATTGCTCTGAAGGGTTGGATACCGGATTCGGGATCCCTTCGCGCTTTGGGAATGTTTCTAGACACGATACGGGTGTCTCTTGGATTGGAACTGCTGACGAAGAAATCCAACTTGAGCTTGTCGAGGGGGATTGAGGTACTATGGCATATGTTTTATTACCAGTTTCTCGTCGAAGGATGTGTAGTATGAGCATCCGTACACGAAGCGTCGCTCGTCAAGATTGATGTGCACAGGGGGCATGTCAGTAACTTATGGCGCTCTGACTACGTGTACTATGTTATGATCTATCTCGTATGATATAATACTTCGAGTAACCGCCCTTGAACACGTACGCATGTACGCCCTGCTAGCTGTAGCCGTCGCCCTTGCCACCTCGCCGTAATGGTCAGATTTTGGTTGGGTACACCAGCGGGCGTGGGAATCCAGCGTGTAGTATAGACGCGTCGCCATTAATATTGTCGACCAACATTTTGGCATATCACCGTCTGGCCCATCTCCTTCTCGCAGCGCTCCCGTCGCAAGCCTACCACGCTCCTCTGGTAACTAGCAACGCTCGAACGACTGTTTAGTCACCGTGACCCGCCGTCTCGGCGCTGATTCGAGCCTAGCTCTTGTCTGTTCTGTTCTGTCGCCCGACTCGACGCACCAATCCGTTGCGCTTGCCTCTGCTGCGTGTCCACATGGACGTACTACCGCCTACGCCAGACGGTCCTCTCCTCTACACACAACCCCTCCTGCACGTCATCGCAGTCCTCGCACCCCTGCCACGCGCCATACAGATACCGATATGCGCGGTGGTCCACACGCCCTCGTCCCCCACCTCACTCTTTCTGCGCGCGTACACAGACACTCCCTCACCACCTCGTCCCGCCCTCGCCTCCCTCGCCGCATCGAGGACAGCCTGCGGCGACTGTCGTGCACTCTCGTTCCGCCGAGAACGCACGACCGTCGCCGCACGTCGTCATCCTCTCCCACCCTCTCCCACATTCGCCCTCGCCTCTCGCCTTCGTCGCCCATCGCCTTACCTCGCCCTTCCTGCACGCCCTTGCCCCACATCTCTCCCCTCCAGTCCTGTGTGTCCGTACGTCGCAAGGCGGCGCACATGATATATGACCCAAGTTCTGCTGCGCGGATGCATGAACATGCCCGCCTGCCCTCCCTAAGCCTCACTTGCTCGCCTTCTCCCTGCGCGTTGCCACGGTCTCATGGGTAACGTTTTTGATATAATTCGATGCACTTTGGATAGTCATATCCTCCGTTCATAAATGCAGGTCCCCATTTAACAAGCATTCCCATCTTCAGTCACAAACTCGAGTAACACAGTCATGGCTAGTAGATGCCACTTGGTGCATGTCACTTATGCGACATGGTACGTCGTGCATTCCCAAGGGGCTGCTTACACTCGCCTGATCAGTGATATGCCTGGCCCGGCCAGGAGGGTGAGCGCTGAGCCGCCTTGTTGGTGTCCGCGAAGGCTTATTCGCTTATGGATGACATGACGAGGCACTTCTTCCATGAACACTTTGGTTGGAAATATGTTTTCCAAGCGCCGTTGCTTCATCTAAAGCAACGCCCATGGGGAAAACTTCTCCGACACCATCCAACGTAACCCTACTCCGTCAGTATCGAACGGATTGGCATGCGAGAAGGTCGCAGACTCTTCAAACTCTTACACCCGCTCGATCCCAGACTATATCAAGCTCAAGCGATGGTTCCTGGCGACTGTCTCTCCGCTTCGCAACTACACAGCATCCATAATCTCAAAGACGACACATACAACGCCCTTGATGGATTTTTGATCAGTTCAGAGTGACTACGCGACAAAATCAACCCTGAAGAGTTCCTTAGAAGATAGGTGATATTAGCTACGATCTCTTATCTTAGTGTACATAACCTTTAAAGCGGTTGATGTGATCAAATCGATCCCGTTAGGACGTTAGTGCATTTAGTCGTTCCTATTTACTGACCGGGACCAACGGCTTCCAGACCATCCGTTTGATTCAAGTGAGCAACCCCACGGAGCAGCACAAGTGGCCACCAGTGAAATAGTGTGCCTCCGTGGTGGGGGAAAGTAAAGTGGCGGACACAAGGAGGAACGCCAAACCTTCTCCGCATCATTGATGAACTCAAATGTGTACAGCCAAATTCCTGTGGAAACGTTCGAAAGCTGTGGTGGTTTCTTTTTCGCTGTATGTCTTGCTGTTGGCATCCTATCAAGTTTTGGCCTGTCTAAGCAACGATGTTCTTCACAGCCATTTATCATCTCCACGAAATTCAGTTTAATAGCACTGCCTTTGCACGATGTAGGTGGTAATAAGTAAACGAATACTCACTTTGTTGAGTCTGTCATTGTCACCCTTGTCTTTCAGTCATCGACCACCGTATCCATACAGAGGCTCCGTTCGTCTTCAAGCCATGTCGTCCAGTGTACAATCGATTGTCCAATTCCAACTATTAGACAACGCACTATCACGTATGTTCTGTTACAAATATTATTGACGTCTACCAGCCTGATGTACTGGCATGCAGTTTCAGGGATCGCCATTGTGGCCTATGATTATAGTAAGCAGTCTATCAATTAATCTAGAAAGTCTCACGGAAGGGAAATTTGCAACACCTCTGCCCATACATAGTCCTCACGTTTCCAAAAGAAGTGCATACGTGGTCTTCTCCCAGCTCGTTTCATGACTCAACAGTTGAATAGGTCGAATACATCTGGGTTCGAAAACAACTGGTGGAAAATAATTATCGCTGATAGCACAGCAGAGCAAGCCCTGGACACGGCTTTCTACATTGTATCTCATAGTGGGTACAACTCTTCCGATGTGGTACTGGAGGTATTCACACACAATACTCCAACAGGTCCGTTATGTCGGTATTTATACTGCAGTGTAAGTCTACTACCGCGACGCATGTTATCCAGAGAAAATTAATTGTATTCAATGAAGGTCTGACTCACTCAGTGAGTGTGTTTAAGACACTCAGTCGAGGTTGTTACGTTGATTATCGACATTTCAAGCTGGCAGTGAATTCGTGCCTGGTCCACTGAAGGTCTGTTTTTCAATTAAATAGGGTGAATTGTCAACAATGATGCATCGTTGTCGTAGACGTACGTGTTCATTCCACAGATGATACATTCTGGTTCATGATCATGTAGGTGTAAGTGCGGTTTATCGTTATTGTGGATGACGCTCTATTGCAATTTATACTTTCATAGGTATCGGCCTCTATTATTCGTATCAATGGGCACTAATAGTGTTCACTTGCACTTCTGATCGTGAGTTGTTAAATCTCGGACATGTTCTCAATAATACGCCTCTATGACAGTGTTCTTGGTTCTGCGTGTTTATGCGATATGGGGTCGGTCAAAGACAATCCTCAGTATCCTACTGCTTGGTTACACGCTCCAGGTTATTCTGCAAGTTGTTCTCGGTGCTGTCTTTGAGAATCCATATACCGATGCCACAGGTATGGATCCATCTATTCGGAAAAACGATTACGATCTGAACAGAAGGCATATTTCCGCCTTGCTGCCTTTCCTCCAGTTACAATCAACCAAGTACTCGATCACTCGATATGCAATGAAGTGAATACTGTAATGGGGCCTTACCTCAAATACGTGGTCATCTACCCGACATTCTTCGATTTGCTATTACTGGTTCTTGCTCTCATCCCGACCATAAAGGAATCAACTAAGATGTACAAGGCGACGAAGAGGTGGCAGCCCAGCCGGTATATGTCCTTGATCGTCAAGGAGGGCGTTTTTTTTGTCTTATTGTAAGTCGTTTTGTAACTACTTCGCGGTCAATGTGTGCCCACACAAGCTTATTTTGCTCCGCAACACAGGAATTTGCTCAACAATATCCCGGCCGCGATAATGGAAGCAGATGGGAACCCGGTGGCCCCTGTTTGGTACCTCATCTCTTTCTTCTTTTGGATCGCAACCACGTTCCCCGTCGTCCCGCGATTCGTGCTCAGCATTCGGGAGTTGTACGACAAGGATACCCGCCGTTGTTGGGGTGAAGGGATCGACGGTGGATTTGGGATCTCACGTGTGTCTGTGATCGTATTTGCAGGGGTTAGGACCGTTCTGGGCGAGGAGAATGACGTAGAAATGCAACTTGAACCCATTGGGAGATTAGCAACGGATTTGTGATTCCTAGTACTAGTACATTGTGGAGGTTTGATGAGTTATGTAATCGCATCGTGTGCTTTGAACTTTGAACTTGAAGTCGTTCACCTTTTCGAAGGTCGGCGAATTCCACACCACAACCTCACCACTCTCTATTCCAGCCACGATCCACTTGCCGTCTCGTGACACGACAAGATCGTACACGGAGCTCCCGACATCCATTGGCAATTTGGCATCCCCACCTCCCTGGCATCGTCGAATCTTACCCTCGCTGCTGCCACTCACGACCTCCTTCCCGCCGGCAAGGAACGCAACCGAACACACATCATCAGAGATATTGAGGTGGACCGGGAGTCTACCGGTGTCATCGCTTGTTTCCAATATTTTGTTTTCAATGCCAGTGATGATAGACATTGCTGCGGCATGATTAGATGAACGTCGAACTAGCCTTCAACTTCTGTTCTCGTTAAGTAAATGTCTAGTCGATGCGCTCCCTGATCTTATCCCTCTACTATATCGGGCTGCCAGACATCAGAGCTGAGCGGTGGAAAGAAGGACGACCCTACCAGTCACTCCGGGTGCAGGCTGTACACTTGGCGCTTGCTTTAGCCCACCTCAAGCGCCCTTTACATCCTTTCGGCTCCGCGTCGGTTCTATGTACTTACCTGATCATTGAGGCTGGTGCAGAAGTGCTCACAACCCACCAGTCAACGATATCGAACGCGATCATTGGACCCCACGCGGTTTCAGTCCTCCCTTGACTCAACATCGTTCTTCGAGAGGCGCTGGCTCGCTGGTGCGATCCCTGGCCAGGAGGCTGAGCACTGAGCCGCCTTAACAGTTAGTGTCCGCGAGGGCTTAGTCGCTTATGCATGACATGACGATGCACTTCTTCCATGAACACTTTAAATGGAAATATATTTTCCAATCGCTGTTGCTTCATCTACAGCAACGCCTATGAGGAAAACTTCCCCGACACCATCCAACGTAACCCTGCTCTGTCAGTAGTTGCCTCGAATGAATTGGCATGCGAGAAGGACGCATATACTTCGCTCGTCCAGGTGATCATGGTTGATTTGTTTCCATCATGATAGAACACTGCTCCCACTCACCACCACCCCGATGTGACGGCTGATGTAGAGAGCATTGACATTGGCAGCTTCTGTTTTTTTTTTTTGCCTCCGAGTCACATCTGCAGTTCTCCGGCTCTTATCAAGTGTCCGTAGAAAGATTCTAGGGCGACTCAGCCATAACCTTAAGCCAACTTTCTCCCCATCCGGCTACTAGTATGGTTTTCTATCCCGCAGATAATTTAAATTTTCTGCCCGTACTGTGGTCCCGAACACACTTCTCGCTTTGCAAGCATTCATATCCTCGAATACGACGCCTGCAATGCCCTGATGGATTTCTGATCATCTTCAGAATGACCACGTGGTGATGAAATCTCTTGGAAGGCAAGTAATATCAATTTCGATCTCTATCTTGATGTATACTTATCGCCTTCGATAACTGCCGTGATGAGATTGATCCTCTTGCGACATTAGTACATTCAGTCATTCCTATTTACTGACTGAGACCAACGGTTTTCAGACCATTCGTCTCCACCGTGACGGAGCAGCACAAGTAGCCACTAGTGCAACAGTGCGCCTCAGTGGCGAGAGGGAAGTAAAGCGGGCACGAGGAAAGAATGCCAGACCTTCTTTATTACATCACTGATGTTGAACTCAATGCACAGCCAGATTTCTGTGGGAAACCGAAAGCGGTGGTAATTTCGATTTCACTGGCACTACATGTCCTTCTATACTGCCATCTTCAGGCTTCGGCCTGTGAGCAACAAAGTTCTTCACAGAAATTCATCTCCGCTGAATTCGGTTCGATAACACGATATAAGTGGTAAGCAAATTAAGATCAGGTTTGTCGAGTCTCTCACTATTACCCTTGTCTTTCAGAGGTTGTCGACCATCGTATTCACACATGTCGTCATCTGATATACAGTCGATTGTCCAACTCCGAGTCCAACTATTAAACAACGCAGTATCAAGTATGTTCTGTTACAAATATTATCGATGTTTACGACTCTGACGTGCTGGCATTCAGTTGCAGAGATCGTCTTGGTGGCCTATGATTATAGTGAGCGGTCTAACAATTAATCTAGAAAAGTCATACTGAAGGGAACATGGCAACTCCTCTGCCCATCATAGTCCTCACGTTTCCAAACGAGGTGCATATGTGCTCTACGTAAATCTCGTTTCATGACTCAACAGCTGAATAGGTCGAATACATCTGGGTTCGGAAACAACTGGTGTAAAATAATCATCGCTGATGGCACAACAGAGCAAGCCCTGGACAAGGCTTTCTACATTGTATCTTATAGTGGGTACAACTCTTCTCATATAGTACTGTGTAGGTGTTCACGCACAATACTCCAACAGGTCCGTTATGTTGGTATCTATACTGTGGTGTAAGTCTATTGCTGCCGCAACACGTGTTATCGAGAAACAGTTGACCATTTTCAATGAAGGTCTAATTCACTATGTATGTTCAAGACACTCAGTCGAGGTTGCTACGTTGATCATCGTCATTTCAAGGTGGCACTACATTCGTGTCTGGTCCACTGAAGGTCTGTTTTTCATTTAAAAGAGTGAATTGTAACGATAATGCATTGGTGTGGTAGACGTACGTGTTGATTCCATAGATAATACAATCTGGTTCATGATCATGTAGATGTAAGTGCGGTTTATCATTAGCATGGATGGTGCTGTATTGAGATCTACTCTCATAGGTTTTGGACTTGTTTATTCGCGTGATTGGGCACTAATAGTGTTCATTTGCACTTCTGATCGTGAGTTGTTGCGTCTCAGTCACGTTGTCACCTCATCTTATATTTCGGCTTCAATGTCAGTATTCATGGTTCTGCGTGTTTATGCAATGTGGAATCGGTCAAAGACAATCCTCAGCATCCTATTGCTTGGTTACACATTCCAGGTTATTCTCCAAGTTGTTATCGGTGCTGTCTTTCAGAATCCATATACCGATGCCACAGGTATGGGTCCATATATTCGAAAAAAAAAATGATGAACAGATCTTTTTCCTTGTTGCCTTTCCTTCAGTTTCAATCAGCCAAGTACTCGATTACTCGATTTGCACCGTAGTGTATCCTGTTATAGGGCCTTACTTCAAATATCTGGCCATCTATCCGACGCTCTTCGATTTCCTATTACTGGTTCTTGCTCTCATCCCGAGCATGAAGGAATCAACTGCGATATACAAGGCGACGAAGCGGTGGCAGCTGAATCGGTATATGTCCTTGATCGTCAAGGAGGGCATCTTTTATGTCTTATTGTATGTCGTTCATAGATTTTTGTTACAACTTCGCGGTCGATGTGTGCCCACACAAACTTATTTTGCTCCGCAACACAGGAATTTGCTCAACAATATCCCGAGCGCGATAGCGAACACAGATGGTGACTCGTTACCCCCTATTTGGTACCTCATCTGTGATATATTTTGGGTCGCAACCACGTTCCCCGTCATTCCTCGATTCGTGCTCAGCATTCGGGAGTTGTATGCCAAGGATACCCTCCGTTGGGGTGAAGGGATTGACAGTGGATTTGGGATCTCTTCACGTGTCAGGAACATTGCTGGACATGATACCTCTGTCTCTGCGATCGCATTCGCAAGTGGTAGGAGCGGTCCGGGCGAGGAGGGTGACAGAGAAATACAACTTGAGCCCATTGGGAGATTAGCGACGCATTTGTGATTCCTAAGTAGTACCATCTGATGGGTTATGTAATCGCTTGCACATTGGACATCGCTCCGTGTGCTACGAGGAGAGGTGGCGGTAGGCTGAGAGCGGGCCGGCAGAGCGCAAAGTTGCCGGGTATGAGCCGCGAGGTGTCAAGGTAGGAACACCTCGCAGCCTGAGGGGCGTGTACCCGAAAGTCGGGATCGCGCGCTCCGGACCCCAGGGGGGTGAGCTGCGAGGAGCCGGAACCCGAAAGTCGGGATCGCGCTCCGGGG